>PVJX010034496.1:0-18866 GCA_004027295.1 Dolichotis patagonum | reverse complement strand
ATTTAAAGAGGAAAAAACAAAACAAAATAAAACAGAATAAAGGGTAGCGACAATACAGTATTTCAAGGAAAAAAGGAGGAGTACAACAGCAATAAAACCTAAGAAATTATTACTTGACTAATTACATACTGACTTCTTTGAAATAGTTGTTCAAATTACAAAGTTAAAACATGTAAAGTAGACATTCAAACAGTGAGACGTTAACAGTTCTGCTCCACAATCTGACAAAAACAACAATATGGTCATCTATCTTACCCACTCAAATATACATGCAATTATACAATAGGGTAAAATTAAACACAACAAAACAGAGCTAAGCGGATCACAACAAAGCAATGTAAGACATATGTGTTTCTTAAGCCTCATCAGAGTGCACCTGAAGTAGGAATACAGTAGTCCCCCTCATCTGTGGGGTTGGTTTATAAGGGAAGTGTATCTGTGATTTTATTATTTTCCAACAACCAGCCAAAAACATTAAATGGAAAATCCCAGAAATAATTCATGATTTTTAAATTGTGTGCCATTCTGAGTAGCATAATGAAATCATTCACCATCTCATGCCATCCTGCTCAATCACCCCCAGGTCTTGAATTATTTCTTTATCCGGAATATCCACACTGTATCAGCTACCCACCTATTAGTCACTCAGTAACAAGCTTGGTTATCAATTGACTATATCAGTAATGCACTGCTTGTGTTCAAGTAACCTCTATTTTATTTAATAACAGCCCAAAGCATAAACGTAATGATGTGGACAATTCAGACATGCCAAAGAAAAGCCATAACGAGGGTCCTTTACCAGCCATAGTGGTGCATATCTATAATCCCAGCCCTCTGGGAGGTTAAGACAGTGGCATTAAAAATTCAAGCTCAGGGCCGGGGCTTGCTCAGCAGCACAAGCGCCTGCCTGGCAAGCACAAGGTTCTGAGTTCAATTCCCAGTACCAAAAAAAGAAAGTTCATACTCAGCTTGGGTGAATTAGCAATTTAATGGGGTCCTGCCTCAAAATTAAAAAAAAAAAATTCTTTTAAAGGGCCAGGAACTTGGATTTGTGCAAATGCCCTGGGTTCAATCCTCAGCAGCTGCCTCCACAAAAAAACAAAAAACAAAAAACAAAAAAACCCTCTTTCTTTCTTTAAGTGAAAAGGTGACAGTTTATCAGAGACATGTATGTATAGGAAAAAATATGATACACCTAGAATTTGGTACTCTCTGTGACTTCAGGGTCCTGGAATGTATCCCCCACAGATAAGAGGAGACTATAGTATTTTACTGTATTTAAATCATACCTCTAAATCATAACTCAATAAAATCCAATTTTAAAAGAACAGAATATCTATACAAAACGAAGCAACCAGTAGGTTTCTTAAGATGAGGAAGTACTCTTCCATCTACAATATATGCCTACTTGCATGGCAGAATAGAAGGAACACAAATCTAGAATGCCAGCTTGATAATACACTTTAGGGGGAAAAAGCACATGCTTACCTGAGGTGCTACATAATAAGGGGTGAACTGGGGTGTCATCAAGTCACCTTGGTCAATTTTAGCAAATCCAAAGTCACACAACTTCACCGGAGCATCCTGAAACAAAACAAATGGAAGTCACTGCTCCAGAGTTGTCAGTAAACATGAAAGGAAAGCCCAGGTATACAACATATTACTCTGAGCTCCTATAAGCTTCTGGCTGAGGTCTGAGCCTATGAATAGTATGTTGTCAGGCCCGGGGACAATGGTTCATGCTGAAGAATTGTTCTTAATAACATAGGAAAAAGGAATTTCTACCCATTCCCTTAGCCTTGTTTTATAACTCATAAAATCAGCTGTAAAATCAAGGTCTTAGCCTTCTGCCCCCTCACTCAATGGACCAATCACCTCTCATCAATCCTGGGTGCTACTTCATTTGAAACTTAAGTTTCAAGATAACATAACAGTATATAGATTCCTACTCCTTCCCAAAGGTCCTCTAAGTAATATTTATAAGCATAAGTCCCACAAATATACATGATTATCATCTAAAATTATCAATGCCAAGAGTAGGTTACAGTTTCTCTGAGCCTCTAGAAAGGAAAGAGGCGGAAAGAAGCAAGCCACTTGCCTAATGCCTCTTCGCTATGGGCTTGGAACATCCCAAACACATAACATACCCACTTCTGACCTGTGTGAAGAGCACAGCTAGTAGTACTAACATGCAGAAAAGCAACTTTTTCTCACCAAAGAGTTATCCTTGAAAAGCAGATTTTCAGGCTTGAGATCTCTGTGTGCAATGTTTAATGAGTGACAGTGCTGTAGAGCCAAAGCTATCTGAAAAAGGACACAGTGGAGCAATAGCCTCTTAGAAAAGAGCAATCTTTATTTAATATCCCTTTGTAGAGAGTTCAGGATGGTTAAAAAAATTTGATTAAGTCAATCAAAACCTTGGTCAGTTTCAATTTCAAAGTAGAATTTAAGACAGACTTGGGCACCAAGAAATAGAGCATAGTTTGACTAAAACCTAAATTTTGTTAAACAGAAAGAAATATATGACAGTAAAACAATTCTGTCAGAATAAACTGATGATTACACCCTGTAACGAATGGGAGGAATGAAATGCTCCCATTTCATTCATCAACATGTGAGAGGCACAGAAGAGAAGCTGCTCAGCTGGGCAGTCTTCAGCAGGCATGCGTTTCCCAGCAGGGCAGCAGCAGGATTGCCAGGTGTGGTGGAACAGAACTGCACTTGCTAAGGAACTGAGTGGCAGACATTGTCTTCAAACCAGGTGATCTGTTTTCCAACTGCTGTTTTGGTTTGTTCACCTTACTTGCTGACAGTGCTGCCTGTTTGTATGAACTTGAGGGATTTTTGTTTTATAGAAGATTATCAGAGCTTATCCTTTAGTCCTAATATGTGAAAAATGTAACTTAAAAAATCAAATACGATACATTCTACTGTTCTTTAATACTCAGTATGGAATTTTCTCAGCAATTCAAATATTCATTCATCTATAATCAATCAGGAAGGAGTCATCCAAAAATGCTTGGAAAATGCTTATGGAAAATTTAGGAAGTTTATTAGGACCTAATTGGGCTGTGCTTCCTGCTTTTCTTTACCCTGTTTGCTTGGTCTGAACATAGGTCTTCAAGGTTTAGCATCTCACCTTTATAAGAGGTTAACACCAGTTGGATTCCTAGTATCGAATGTAACAATCATTCCTATAGCAATAAAATGTGATTCAAGGTATAATTTAACTAGGAATAACCTAGAATTACAAAGATCTTAGAATACTATTAAAATCTGCAGAAATGATGTGATTCATGCAAGAAGCATCTTATATAAACTCTCACAGAACATATTTTTGTACAATTTTTCAGATGGCATCAACAGCATTTTATCTCAAAGTCCAATTACAGTGCTTAGAAGCAGCATATCAAAGATATGGAACGTTAACAAAAGAGGTAAAGTTATCTCCCTTTCAGTATTTATTTAAATCTTACCAGGAAACAGTTGACAATGAATTAAGAATACAGTCCTCCCCCCTCCAAAATATAAAAGGGGTAACATTTGTCCTGTTAAGACATTCTTTCTGATTACATAACAAAGCAGGCAATGAGAAGTCAAATAGAGCTTTTCTTTAAGGTTTCTTTTATTCCCCCTAATGAAATTGCACTTGTTAACCAACATAGTTGGCAGTTTGATTGGTACCCGGGGTTAACTTGCCTGCTTTGTTACTTGGCTGGCTTGCTTCTCTGTAAAGTGCCGGTGCTGGCTGATTCTGTGAAATAGCTCTCCCCCTTCCATCATCTCCATTACAATTAAGAGTCGAGCCCTGTTTGAAAGCATTTGATTTTGTTAAGTTAAAAAAAAAAAAAAACCCTGAAATACAAAACTAAACTATAGAGATCTCATCTACAAAGTGTGTAACCAGCGTAATGCAGCTACTAAATAAGAACAAAAATTCTCACATTCCAAAAAAAAAGTCCATGAATTTTGGCCACCATTCTTTGATAAAATGCTTCCAGATTCCATCCAAATGCTTTCACCAACAGAGCAAAGTGAAAAATAATCATGGATTCCTGTTTGTTTTTAAAATTCCATTTTTTTCCAACTATAAAATTCCTACCCTCCTTTTAAGGGCTAATCTTCCTTCATGTAGGTGTGAAACACCTCACCTCCCAAGCGAGTAGCTCCCCTCCTTTATAAGCTCAGAATATTTTATGGCTACCTCTCCTTGGTGCCTATCACATTGCTGTGATGATGAATTTACATCTCAATCGGCCCAGTGAATTCCCTAGAAGAGACTCAGATTGCCACCCAATGTGCTTTCAAAACATTGGCAGCTAAAAGAATAATGCTGATTTCTTCCTTCCAAAGGAAAGTCATACTAAGCAACAGAGCTTTTTACATATCAGCCTCTGAGACTTTGCGTAGAATAACATTGGGCCCCTTTGACTAATTTGACATAGAATGTTTTGTTTTGTTTTTTTTCTTTTTATCTTTTTGAGACGGTCTCACTACAGTCTCACTACGCAGTTCAGGCTGGCCTTGAACTCACTTTGTAGCCCCGGCTGGCCTTGAACTTGGCAAGGATCCTTCTGCCTCAGCCTCCCAAGTGCTGGGATTATAGGCATGCACCACCATGACCAGCTATAATTTGTTTAAATTTCACATTAAATGCTTTTTATAAAGAGAAAAAGTAATCAAAATAATCAAGGGCTGGGAGAGTGGGTAGATAAAACTGTTGAGGCTGAGTGGTAAGTACCTGGGGATTCATTATATAATTCTGTGCTTTTACGAAGATCTCAGATTTTCCAAAAAATTCAGATTCTGTAGAAAGGGGCAGGGGGAGGAGAGGAGGTAGGAAAGAGAAGGGATAGGAAGAAGGGAAAGGGAAAAGACAGAAGAGGAAGACTGCTATATCTTGGCCTACATATATACATGTTAGGGTGATCCTGTGTGGCCTTACCTGGGACTGGACTCATGAGGAAACTGTACACTGTTAGCAAATACTTCAATAATCTGAACTATATTTGGGTGTGTGGCACACATCATGTGCAGACGTACCTTAAAGAGAACAAAGGAAATGTTTCTGTGCAAAAAGGATGCAAACATTTTTTCTTCCATCAAAAACTGACCACACTAGATTCAAGTGATAAAAGTAAACATACTTCAAGAAAAAGCCTCATCTCTAAGACGATATTTAAAAAAAAAAACAAAAAAAAAACCCAGTATTTTCATACAGCAATTACCTCCTTGATGCTCTTTCCACAGATTTGCTTTCTACTGTTCTATCTACTACCACATGAAAATTTTGGCAAATAACTCATTCTGTTTATAAACAAAAGAACAAGTCCTTCAGCCAGGCATGGTGGAGCATGCCTGTAATCCCAGGACTTGGGAGGCTGAGGCAAAATAATCACCATACATTCGAGGCCAGCCTGGGCTATACAAAGTGAGTTGGAGTTCAGGCCAAGCTGAACTACACAGCAAGATTCTGTCTCCAAGAAAAAAACATTATTGCATATGTTATTGCATATGTTAATAGCACGTTATTGCATATGTTATTGCATATGTTAATAGCACGTTATCATCCCGTCCAGATAATTTAAAAACAATGAGTATTTTTAATAACTAGAAACGCATTCTTAAAGAATCCTCCTGCAGCATCACTTTTTAAACAACATTTTATGTGGGTCCCCCTAAAATACTGGATCATATTTTATCTCCACCCTTTAGGCACCATTTTCAATAAGCAAAGAAAGAAGTAAATTTGAGTATGTCAGGGTCCAAGAAAGGAAACAAGACCCCACTAACTAATAGTTCCATGCTGACAGATGTAGCCCTACTCTGTAATGAAAACCTGAATAGAGACAAAAGTATATGCATAAAATTATTTATGCGTCTAAGTATTCTCTCTAGAAATCTGCCTTAAAAAGAAGTCTTACGCACTTCAAATATTTAGACAAGCCAAGGTAACAAAGAACAATACCTCGTTTCTAGCTTTTGGACGATCAAGAAGAATTTTTAGTGCAAACCGTTCTTGGGTAGATTTCTTCACACAGACTCTAGATTTAGAGGGAAAAAATAAATCAGCAATCATCTGTGAAAATTAATTGCAGAAGTCCGTTCTTTGAGAACTATACTTCTAATCAAAGATACATCCAGGTGCATCAGAACAAACCTGCCCCTTGGGCAGCAGATGGTAAGACAGAGAAGCATCTCACTCCTTTCCCAGCTGTCCATGCTCAGGCCTCTGCTCCTGACTAGGTGACAGGAACTCACCAGCCAATGAAGAAACAGCCTCTGCTAGCTAAAGAAAACCCTCACGGTAGCCTCATAATCTTGATATCTTAAATGAGTCTCTATTCAGACCATATACTTGGTCATTTAGCTATGGTCACGGATGTATAAGAAAAAACAAAAAAACCTAACATAAAACGTCTAGTAGGAACCAGGGGTGTGTGATTCAGTGGCAGAGCATATGCTTAGAAGGCATGAGGTTCTGGGTTCAATTCCCGGCATCAAAACCCCCAAAAAACAAACAATAACCTTCTACTTATTAAATTACAGCTATTTCTCAAATGTGGCACACCTCTAATTCAACTGTTGATGCCTCTAATTTAAAATACATTTCCAATGGTTTGTCTCAGAGCAATTTTGTTACAGTTCTCATATAGGTCTCTTACCTAACTGGACCACTAATTCCAGCTCCCAGCTTCTGAGTCCAGTTGATACTGTATTCTTCTAAAATGGAGGTTTCCTATTAAAATAAGGAGAGGGAGAAAATGATTCCCCAATTAAAAGTTAACAACTTGTTTTCACACCCCCATAATCTGAATAACATTCAAGCATATAAGTCTTTACAGAACTGCAGCATATATGTGACCAATCTTTTGAGAATATTAGAAAAATATACCTGACTACTGCAGCAAAGAAGTATTTAACAGTGACTGGATTTATTTATTTACTATGCTAGGGACTAAACTCAGGGTCTTATACATGCTAGGCAAGTGCTTCATCACTGAACTCAGTTTTACTGCATTTTGAATGAATGTCTTCCCTGTAGATCCTCAAAGAAGCACTAAGACAGTATTGTGGGTTTTTTTTTTTTTAAGACATATTGGTACAATAGCAACTGTCCCCAAACCGGACTATAAATTCAGTGTCATCTCCATCAAATCCCAGCATGAGTTTTGTTTGCTTCTTTGTCTGTTTTGTTCTGGCAGTAGTGAGCATCCAGGTATGTTCTACCAATGACCTACATCTTCAGTCCCCTTTCTTGAGACACGGTATCCTAAATTACCCAGGCTAGCCTCGAATTTACAATCCTTTTGCTTCAACTACCAAGTACACCTGAGATTACAGGCATGCACCACCACACCTAGCCCATTGGACTTTTGGGGAGAAATTGACAAACTGCTACTAAAACTTATTTGGAAATACAAAAAAACTCCAACAGCTTACACAGTTTTGAAAATAATGTCAAACTGCTATCACACTACCCAATTTGAAAACTTGCTATAATGTTTTTGGTAATCAAATGTGGTATTGACAGGACAATCATACTGATCAATGAAGCAAAACTGAGAAATCAAAAATAAAATAATAAACTGGTTGTCAGCAAAAATGCCATACTAATTCTATGTGCAAAAGACAGTCTTTTAACAGATGTTCCTGGAATAACCAGATATCCACGTTTAAAAAAAAAAAGTTGGAAGATAGAGCTGTGAGTATAGCTCAGGGACAGTACTTATCTAACTTGCATGAGGCCCAGGATTCAATACCCAGTGAGAAAGAGGAAGAGGCAGGCAGGCAGGCGGGCAGAGAAGAGAGAGATCTAGTGACCTTGAACTAAGCAAAGATTTCCTAACTAGCTAGAAAATCTCATATACTTGTGATAAGTGCACAAATGCATACAAGAAGAAAATATGCTAAGTGAAATTCATAAAAATTTGCTCTTCTAAAGACAACATTAAAAAGTGGTAACATTAAAAAAAAAAAAAGTAGTAACATAACCCAGTGCAGTGGTACACACTTGTAATCCCAGTACATGGGAAGGAGGCTGAGACAGAAGAATTCCAAGTTAGAGTCCCTTGGGCAAATTAGCAAGACCTTACCTCGAAGTAAAGACCAAAAGGGTATCAGATATAGAAGGAAAGGCCCTTAGGGCCTGGGATATAGCTCAGTAGCATAAGTGTTTCCCTGGCAAACACAAGGTCCTGAGTTCAATTCCCCAATTCCTGGTACAAAAAAAAAAAAAAAAAAAATCAAAAAAGTGATAACATAAGCCACAGATGTATCTGCCAATCATGCCTCTGTTAAGTGACTTTTATTCAGAGTTTACAAAGAATTCTTAAAACTCAGTAAGACAAAAAATCCGTCCCAGTACTTGAGAGGCTGAGGCAAGAGGATCACTTTGAGTTCAAGGTCAGCCTGGGCTACACACTGAGTTAAAAGCCATCTTGTACTATGCAGTAACACAGTTACTGTTTAAAAAAACAACAACAAAAAAAAAAAAAAAAACAGGCAAAGCATCTGAATACAGTTCACTAGGAAAACATTCAGAATGGCATAAAAAGATATACAGCACTAACAGAGAATACTCTACCATACTCAGTAAAATAAATACATCTTACAACTCTGTAAGACAATCTGATTTTAAAATGCACAAAAGATTTGAATACATCTTTCACCAAAAAAGATACACAAATAGCAAATAAGCACATGAAAAGATGCTCAACTGCATTAGTAATTTCAGAAATGGAAATTAAAACCACAATGAGACCAGGAGTGGTGGTATAGGTCTGTAATCCCAGTACTCAGGGAGACTGAAGCAGGATGATCTCTGTGAGTTTTAGACTAGCCTGGGCTACATAGTGAGTTCAAAGCCTGCCTCAACTGCGTAGTAAGACCCTGACTCAAAAACAAAACAAAACAAAACAAAACACAACACAAGGAGATACCACTCCACACCCACAGCATGGGTGAAATAGAAAACTGACAATGCAGGGGCCTGGAGATTTAGCTCAATGGCATAAGTGCCCGGCTGGCAAGCACGACATTGTGAGTTTGATCCCTAGTACCAAAAAAAAACTAAGTTAAGTAAATTGCCAATGCTAAATATTTGTGACAATAATAGAATTGTGGGGGGGTGGAACCCTCAAACATCCCTAGTGCAATAGTGGCCAACCACTCTAGGAAAGTTAGGCAGTTACTTAAAAAAAAGTTAAACATAAATTTACCATACTACCAGCAATTCCACACCTAGGTATCTACTCAGAAGAAATTAAAACATATTCACCCCAAAGTTTGTAGTTTTATCATTTTATTATAACACCTAAAAAGTAGAAATCTAAATGCCCATTAATTGAGAAAGGATTAAACAAGACTACACACATTTATTTGTCTAATCACATTAGAAAAAGTTATTTAGCCGGGTGTGGTGGTACATGCCTGTAACCCCAGCACTTGGGAGGCTGAGGCAAGAGGATCACTGCCTATGCTGCAAAATGAGTTCAAAACCTGCCTGAACTGCATAGTAAAACCTTGTCAAAAAAAAAAAAATTCCAATGGGTAGTCCTCTTATCTCCTTTCATAGATAGAAAGCTAAGGAATGGACAAGTAATTTACATAAAGACACAGAATAAATGGCAAGGCTGAGGGGTTTTTTGTTGTTTGTTTTTTTGGCTAGTTGACTGGTTGGTTTTTTGTCAAGACAGGGTCTTGTTATGTAGTTTAGACTAGCTTTGAACTTTATAGCCCAGGCTGGACTCAAACTTGTGATGATCCTCCTCCTTCAGCCTCCCAAGTGCTAGATTGCAGGCATACACCACTATATGCTGCTAAGGTTGCGATTTCAAACCCGTGAGTTCATTGAGAAACTATTAACCACTAACATCACCTCTTAATTTGTATTTTTGTTCACTGTAACTATGCCCCTCTTCTGCCCAGCTCTCCCTTCTAAGGACCTACAAGCTCCTAAATGCTGTTGTCCGTTACTTCTCTTTAATATTATCTACCTTGATCCACTGTGTTCCAACCATCTTGCTCTTCCTACATTACACTAGGCTTGCTTTGTTTTCAGAGCCTGTATAGTTGCTTTACCCACTGCCAGCAAAATTCTTGAGACAGTGGTGGCTTGCTCCCTCCTGTCCTTCACAGCCCTACACCAATGTCATCTCCTTAGAACTTCCCTGACTACCCTAGTTAAAACACCAGTAATCACCCTTTCTGTATTAATTTATAATCACCTAGCAATGTTTATTACCTAATTCCACCATCTCTCACTTTTGCCACTTGTGCCTAAGCGGGCACCTGTCATGAACTAGATACTTGAACTTAAAAATCTGCCACTTAAGCTTTGATTCATGACACATTCATGTAACTTCAAGCAGCAGATTATAATAAAACCTGAAAAGAAAAAAATGCACGTGCCAAAGAACCTTTATATTTGTTATTTAAAACTTGATCTTCCTACTGGGAATGTAGCTTAGTGATAGAGGGCTTCACGGTCCATCCCCAGGACTCACATACACATACACAAACCCTTTCTTAAGGTGTATGTTTTATGTTGATGTCAACTTTAAAATGCTAAGTTTGTTTGGAATGACTAATGATTTTTGTAACTATATATACCACCTCAAAACGTGTTACAAGTGTAAGCTCTTAGTTATTCATACTAGTGATTGTTTAGTGAAGTATTTTTGTAAGGGGAAAATAAGCCCAAGCTGCCAACAGATGCTTGTCCCTCAAGGGAAAATGAAATTCTAAAATGCAATGCGTTCATTTAACACTGTAAAATAAGTAGTCAGTACCTCAAACGTTAAAACGTCAGCGTTGAAAATACATAATTCTAATTTTGTAGCTACAGTTAGCAAGCTAGATAACTGACTCACTGTACAAAATTAGTTAAAAGAAAGTTAAAAATAGGTTTTAGAAAACGTCATTTTATTTGGATCACTTTGAACACATATATTTGCTTTTCTCTTGGATCAGTAAATCACAAGACACTTTAGCTCTTCCTGCATATACTCAATACTCCTAAAGAGGACAGGGAAAAGAAAACACAAAAAAGAACAACGTTCTCCAAAGGACAGGTTTTACAGGAAGTCGAACTACTTTTTTCTGAACCTGCGGATTTCCAGGCAGTTGATGGTTCAAATACATCGGTGGGGATGGGTAAAGCCACTCTTGCAAGTGCTGCTGCAGCAGACTGTCCCAAGCAAGTGCTGGAGGCACTTGGGAAGCAATGGAAACCTTTGAGTAGTTGGCCCTCTTCGTCCATTTATAGCAAGTGTATCAACACCACTGACGTTCGTTCTAGCTGTGAGCGCAAATCAGAATAAACCGGAGAGCGAGAAAGCGTCGGTCACTACACACACACACACACACACACACACACACAGGCAGGCACACACACACACACACACACACTCTTTCGAAACTGGTTCCTTGGAATCCCGGAGAGCGAAACCCAGTGTGCTGGAACCTCTCGGCCCAATTTTTCTAGTTTTCTGAGGCTGCAACCAGGAGGAACGAGACAGGACAAAGCGGGAGAGAGGGTGACATTTTCCCCTACCTTGATGGCTTTGTCCATGTCGTTCTCCTCCGACATGCTCCGCGAGGCCCCCACAGCCAAGAGTGGCGCGGGTGGTGCAGCTGCTCGGTCCCCTAGCAGCCGAGGGGGCAAAGGGCTCGGAGAACGAGCCCCTGGGCCTCGGGAAGACGGGCAGCAGCCGCCACTAGCGACAGGCGGGGAAGAGGGCCCCGGTGCCAGATCGGCTTCGGGGGGCGGCTCTAAGCCGGCGGCGGAGGCGGCGGCGGCGGCCCCTGGGGACAAACCTTTGTGCTGGACCCCGCGCGGTCGCCTCCCGGCCTCATCCCCGGCCGGGGAGGAAGGCTCCCGGGGCAGGGCGAGGCGAGGAGGGCCTCCGCCCGGAGGCTTGTGCGGGGCCCTCGCTGGGCCGCCACTTAGACCCGGGCTCGCCAGGGCCTGAGAAGTAGTCTGCGCTTCCGCCTCCGACGCCGACACCGTCGTGAAGCTGAAGACGAGCCCGCCGCCGCCGCCGCAGCCACTACTGCTCCTGCCGCCGCTTCAGCGCCACACATCGCCAGGACACCCGCGCCGGGCAGCCCCGCCGGCCACCCGCCCGCGCTGTACCCGGCTGGAGCTCCGGGCTGCCGCTCCCGCTGCCCAGCCCCGCTACACCACGGCTCTACACGCCCCTCTCCACAGTCCTCCAGTGCTTCCGCGCCACCCCCGAGCCGTGCGATTGCTCCGCAGGCGCCCGCCTAGGCCTCCCCGAGGCCGCCCGCGAGCCACACAGGCCCCTGGGCCTTCGGTTGCACTGGCGCTGAGCGAATGACGTAGGAGGCGGCTTGACTAGGCAGGGCCACTGGAGGTCGCCGCAGGACACGGGTGACTGCGCCTGCGTTGTACCTCGT
This sequence comes from Dolichotis patagonum, assembly GCA_004027295.1. Classification (NCBI taxonomy): domain Eukaryota; kingdom Metazoa; phylum Chordata; class Mammalia; order Rodentia; family Caviidae; genus Dolichotis; species Dolichotis patagonum. The sequence goes on along the minus strand of PVJX010034496.1, from coordinate 6,443 downwards.
CCGTTATCTCTGCGTTGCGGAGATTTACACCTCCAGGAACACCCGCTGGAAAGGACCGGTGCAGGCCGATGGGTGGTACAGAAGAGGGAACTGAGAGCCCCGAGGGTGCTACCGTAGGGGAAAGGAATCCAGTATTTCAAGAAGCTCTACAAGATAGATTTTTGCGCTGTGGAGTATGTTCTCATTCCCTCGTCTATAGATTTGGTAACTGAGGCTTAGAGGGCTTGTTACCGACTTTTAGGACGAAATACTGGGCTCCAGGGGTCCCAAGAGACCATATTCGGCCACCCGTCCCAAAACACTAGCCAAGGAGTTGAGCATTGCTGTTAGGCAGAAAAGGAGCTTTAATCAGCTTGGCCAACGCTGGGAAGGACCAAAAAAAAGATTCATGGTCCCTTCTCTTAGATGCAGACAGAAACTTAGATAAGGAGAACAAAGACAAGGGCAAGGAATTTGCAAAGCTGTCAGGGTAAATAACCCTGGTCAAGCCGCTGTCCCGTTATTGTCTCGAACTGGTTCTGTGAAGATGATCAGAAATCTTTATGGCTTAAGGTTACAATCTGTTCCCATGAGAACTTCTTGTTTTTCCTGCTGGGGGTGAGTGAGTGACCTCACCCTGAGGTGGTCCTCAAGACTGATTTTACTGGAAACAGGGGTGACTGCAGGTTTAAGACAATAACCCGAGACTTAATAAGGTACCACTCCAAGGAGTTTGAGGAAGTTAGGAAAACTGGCAAGTGAAGTCGGGTGTGCCCAATGTGGAGGCGCATGCCAGAGAATCCCCATGAGTTCAAGGCCAGTCTAAGCTACACAGAAAGATGCTGGCTCAAAAAACAAAACAAAGGGGCGGGGGATTTAGCTTAGTGGCATAAGCACAAGACCGTGAGTTTGATACCTGGTACAAAAAAAGAAAAAAAAACCTAACAAGTGAATGTCCCTTTCAGTGTTGCTTATCTTAGTGTCCTCGTGTAACTGGCACTGCAAAATGGAATTTTAAAAGTTAGATTTTTTTTTCTTATAAAAATAAGTAATTTTTCCAAAATTACTTCTACTAAAGCACAAAACCAACACCCCTTCCTTCCCTCAATCCAGATAAAATGACAGAATATACAGATACCAGCCCCAAAAGGCAGGGGCTCAGTGGTTGGAAATGATAAAGCAGGCATGGAAAACTGCATTGTCGGTTCTCCACCTCCTCTCTGTTCCTAACAATAGAAGACCCTTACCCACCTGTTCATGGGAAGATGGTGATTTGAGCCCAAGGGACTCTTCCATCTTCTTGGAACTAGCTTTGTATAAATCCTATTTTCCTTTTTACCACAATAACTGGCCTCCTTTGATTTGGTCAGCACCAAGCAAGTGAACCTGTAGGGGTTCTGCAAGCAAAGGGAAAATGAAAGAACACACATACCAAGGGTCACCAAAATGGCTGCCGCCCAGCCAGCACAAACAAGCAGCTTTTATTGAGATAAAGAACAAAGAAACGCTTATTGCATATGCTTAGATTATCTGACTTGTTTGCTTCTCGTCCTTATGGCACCTCATGATTTTTATCTTGGGGTGGGGGAATGTTTCAAAGCCTGCACCTTCAGCCAGGACACTGTCAACTAGATGTGTCCGGGACAAAATGGAGTCAGTGTGGCCTCTGTACATGAACCTAGACATATGAACGTAAAAAAGCTGAAAACAGTCGTGAAGAGGGCTGAGGTAGGTTATGTAAATTTAAGACTAATAACTGCTCCTTAAGTAACTAAGATGCTTGTATTCAGAGCTGAGCAGGGATCTGAGGCAAAATTTTAAGGTTCACATTTAGTATGTTGGAAGATTCATGAATCCAAACTTTAATCAAGGTACATGAAATTGTTATAACGCATGCTAAAAGACATATAAAGTGAAGGCAGAGATGGCGAGCTTTATCTTGCCTTCAGTTTCCCATTGGGCACCTGCAGACAGGCTTAACCCATTTGCACATAGCCAAAAACTGGTCAAGATAGAAGCCCAGTCTATCCCCACACGTTTGGGGTTTTGTTGTTCTTGTTTTGGTTTGTGTGCTTTTAAAGACAGGGTCTTGCCATGTAGTCAGGCTGGCGTCAAACTTTGAATCGTCTTGCCTCAGTCTCCCAAGTCCTGGGATTATAGTCATGCACATCATCACCTCTTGATAGTTCTTCATCACTTATTTACTGAGACCAATGTATACTAGGCCCAATAGACACTGAGGAAACAGTAGTCAAGACACAGTACTTGCTTGTAGATCTTCAGGAAAAGGAAGCAGTTAATACACAAGGAGAAACAGTGTGATGTTAAAAAGAAAATGAACAGGGCACTGATGTAAGAATAGCTGGATGTGGTATCTGTTTCACACTAGATGATTAGTGATTTAAGTCGATACTCTTGAGGACAGAGGAGATAACTATTGGAAATGCAACCAAATGGAGGAAGAAATTTGAGGGAGATAGAACGGCAAGTGCAAAAGTCTTAAAGTGGAATAAGTGACATATGTTCAAGGAGCATAACATGATACTAAACAAGTTACCCACTGGTGGTTGTCAAAGCCAATACAGTGGCACTGGGTCTTAGCAAAGAGAAAAGGCTCTAATTTGTGGTCATCCAGCCAGGAGGCCAGGAGCTATAACCTCAGATCTGCTTTTTTGATCATTTGGTAGCAGGAGAAGCTGTAGGGGAGGAGAGAGGGCAAATTGCTTAGAAACAAAAGAGGAGAAAGAGTCATTTTAGGGTTCTTTTGCTTAGACATAATCATCATGCATCTTCTCAGGGAGCATGTTTCTTTTGGGGTCATACTTAGCATATTCTGTGTGGGGGTTTTGAGTTTGTTATGCCAGTAGGTTATTGGCTGGATAAGCTGAGTTCCTCTGCATATATCCATTTTTGAAAAGCCATTTTCAAACAATCAGTGGATTCTAAAAGTTTTCCTGAAAAACAAGTTTAGTACTGTGTTAATTCAAGAACATATGTCTGGGTATCTAGGTCCTGATTTCACAAGAAGAGCATTGTAGCTAGAGGCTGTGAAAAAGGACGAATGGGCAGGGGCTGCATCACACGTGGCCTCAGGGATCATGTTATGGACTTTGGGCTTTATTCTGAACCACTGGAATATTTTATTTTTTATTTTAAAGGACGTAAAATTAAACACAACAAAGCAGAACAGAACAGGACATAAGAAAGCATAAATTTCAAAGCTAGACAACCAGAGATCTTCACTAGCTGTCATATTGTCTCTCATTTTCTTCCAAATGGTTGTCCATATCTTTGCATACGGGGAGCTCATACTAAAATAACATAACCAGTCTTTTCACAAGATGTGTAGTTCACTGGCTCCCACTTGCTAAGGGGGGCGGACACGGGACGGGGGACAGGACGGGTGAGATGTTTGATTCTCAGCCCGTGCGCTAGCAGGCTCACAGCCGTCCCCCAGAGAGGGGAGAAGCTCCTTGTTCTCCCGGCACCCCGAGTCAACTGCACGGTGCAGGTCCTGAGGTTCCAGGGTCGCTCCACTGGAATATTTTAAACTAGAGATTAATCAAATTTACATTTTAAAATGTGCTGTATAGAGAATGGGATAGTGCTAGGAGGCTGTTCGAATAATCCAGGTGACACATTATTTTGATGTTTCAACTAGGGAGCTGATGGTAAAGATGGAAAGAGAAGACAGATTTAAAATGTATTTGAGGGGCTAGGCATCGTGGCCCATGCCTGTAAGCCCAGCACTTAGGAGGCTGAGGCAAGAGGGCTGCCACAAGTTCCAGGCCACCCTGAACTACATAGTGAGACCCTCCCTCAAAAAACAAATACAAAAGCTAAAAGATACATTTTGGGGATAGCACTGACAGGATTTCCTAAAGCATTAGATGAGAAAGAGGAGGATAACAAATGAAGTAAGGATAACTTCTGTTGTAATCAGAGATTGTACAGAGAACAATTAGAATCAGAACATGGAATTTACAATGTTTTATGATGATCATCCAGAGTTAACACAAGAAACTGCAGGAAATCTATCCACAACACTAAAGATATAGAATATTCAACCAAGGCCCTGAATCCCACAGCAATGTCCATGAGTCCAGATGAAGACCCAGAGCTCATGACAATGCCTCCTACGAGTCCAACTGGAGGTCTAGAGCCCATGAGAAGGACTCATGCCAGTCTCTTTTACGGATCCATGCTGGGAAGGCCTAAAGGTCAGCGGTAGAAGCTAGAAAGTCTGTGCCAGCAGGGTGAAGGAGCTGTGCTGGTAGGTTGAAGGTTCTACACTGGAGCCAAGAAGTCACACTCAAAGACCAGGGCTGTCCTGAAAAGCACCACAGCCATCCTCAGCGACACAGAGGCCCAGAGTTCCACAGTCGAGTACATGCCAGGAAGCCAGCATGCCAAGTTCATCCTGGAGATTAAGTGACACACATCTTCCCCTCTGGAGCCAGGAAGCAATGCTCGATGTGAGGACCAGAGCTTCTCCAGGAGAACCAATGGCTCAAACAGCAACATGGAGAACACACAATGCCTCAACATCTCAACACCTCTCTTCTCCTTCTGCACATCTCTATTTATTCTGACAACTATTTATTCAGTGAATGAAAGACTTGATGGGTATGAAGGTGACCAATTCAGAGTTCTTTACTATTTAGGTGAATTTGAGGGTCTTGTGACATACCAGACAATAAGCCAAATACATAATTGAATACTGTGGAGAGTTAGTTGTTCACCAAAATTATTCTTTTTTTTTTTTGGTCCTGTGCACACCTGTACCACATTCCGCATCCCTTAAAGTGTGACATGTTCTATGCTCTTCCCAATGGAAAGTGAACAGAAGGGAAGTGTGTGGTCTCCAGGCTTAGCACACAAAGACTTTCAACAGGTGCTCCCTTTGCTCGTTTTAATTGTGCCAGCTGAAAGCTGATGGTGAGGATTCTGGAGAAGACAAGGCCTCGAGATTGAAGATTGCTACATGGAAGAGGTCCCTGCCCACTCATCCTAAATTCTGATTTAGAGCTCTTAGAGTTTTCTGGAGCAACAGAGAAGTGAAAACTAAAAAAAGAAAAGAATGAGCTTACTGGGGACATGGAAATGAGCACACAACCCGTGGCAGCTGTGCTATCACCTTCAACTGGATATAGAGGGGTGGGGGGTATATGTGACCTTTGACCAGACGCGGTGCTTGGGGTGAGCATTTATGACACATGAAGAGCTGATTGGAATTTTCTTCCTGCACACAGTGAAAGGAAGGAGGAAGTTGTAATTGGGACAGAAAGAGGAAGTGGCTGTCAGGGTAAACATTCCCAATTTGGCCTTCTACCATGTCAGACTACCACCATAATGTCCTGTAATTTATTCTAGGGCAAAACTCTTTTCATTCCCATCTTTCTGTTGTTAGGAAAAGGTCAAAGACTCTCTCTTCTTACTTCCTGCTGGATGGGGTCGACGTGTTGGGGTTTAGGAGGGTTGACAGGATGACGGTTGGTGCTCATGTGGAAGCTGGTACAGTGTTTCAGCCAGGATGAGGAGTTTATCATTGGTGAATGCTCGCATCTTAGATTGGAGAAATAAAAAGACAAGATGCTATGAGGAGGCAGGCCACTATCATATTTAAAGGACCTAGGAGAAGTAGAAGGAAAGTTGTGTCGTTCCATCAGAGCCATGGTGAGGAAGAATCTGAAAGATAAGTGTGGAATTGGGAGGGGTGAAGTTACAGTAGGCAGTTATTGCCCCATCTTAAAAAGTAAAGAGTGTTGTAAGGACTTGTTCTTGGTCCAGGAGTTGAGCTGAAAAGAATGGGAAACATGAAAAATATAAGTCCTGACAGTTGAATCATGTTTGGGAAATTATAGAGTAGGGGTAGGGAGGGCTGTGGCTGTGTCACTACAAGGGAGACAAGAGCCCAGACCCACAGGGGTCTCATATTTAAACAGCTGAGGGAAGAGAGGATTAAGATAGTTGTTACATAGAACAGTATGAAAACAATTTTACGTATAATGTGGGAGTCTTTAGGAAAGACTGCCCAGAGTCCTGTAGCAAAAAGAATAACTAATAGAAGGTAAGGGGTCAGCAACCAAATAGGATGACAAAACATGACCTAGCCTGAAAGTTGTGGCTGTGGGCCTTGGTGAGATGGAGACTGATGAGAGATAGGAGATGTGATAACCACTCAGGATGTGTAGAGTCAGGGGAGTTAGGGAAAGGAGGCCACCGCTTAGCTTGAGTAACATGGAATCAGGTTGGCAGTTTAGCGACCTTGACCGTCATTGCAGTTGCGAGAAAGACCAGGCCACTCCACTTTGGTTGTAGTCCTATTGAGTGATTTGAGAAATAAATACTGGAACAGCTGTTTTGAAGAAAACATTATGACAGCTATTGCTGATTTAATATTATCCTTCTTAGAAGTCCTACCATGCTTTTTTTGTTCTATTACCATTGGTTCTATCTACCAC
>PVJX010034495.1:0-18872 GCA_004027295.1 Dolichotis patagonum | reverse complement strand
AGTGTGTTGCAGTAGTCATGGAGCCCTAAAGCCACAAACTTTCGTCATGTATCTGCAGCAAAGCCTGGGAGGCAGGGTAAGAGTTTGCCAACCATGTGTTCTGGAGCTGCGCGGATTCAACTCCAGATTTGATGCTCTTTATCTCTAGTTTCTCTGCTTTGGCTTCCCTACATTTAAATAAAGTTTATACCCACTTATCCTCTTAATTGGAATTTATAAGTTATACAATAACAAATTAGGGGCAAATGTCGTCTTATCAAAAATCTTAACAAACATCGAATTTGGCTCATAATTCTACCTCTAAATTCTATCTAAAGGGAAAAGACCAAAACACAGAAGAAAACTTTCAATATGAAGATGTTCAATACAATCATTTCTTCAAATAAGAAAAATGGTGATCCAGTTTCACCATTGGGATCCAATGGTGATCCAAGATTTAATAGTAGAAAGTGGTTAAATAAGTTGACATAAAAGCATATTGTTGCTATGAAATATGTTTGAGAACAATTCTAACATAAAAATGTTTGTGTAAAACATATGTTCCAACATTATATAGATGATTTGTCATAGAATATTTAGAAAAAATTAGCAAGGTATATATCAAAATATGAGTATTTCAATCAAAGTACAATCATTCAATTATTAGGATCAGGAAGTTGTAGAGGTCTGATATACAGCACAGACACTACAGTACAGAGTAACATATGGTATGGTTGAAATTTTCTAAGTAGATCTTCTTTGCTTCTCATTACAAAAGAAAAAGGTAAAGAGAGAAGAAAAGAAAAAACAAAAGAAAAGAAAAACACAAATCCTGTGAGTTGCCCAATAGTTTGATTGTTGTAGTAATTTCATGGTCTATATATGTATCAAAACATCATGCTGTTTACTATATTCATACAGTAAAGATGGTAAATGTCTTAGCACTTTAGATTACTTTCAATCCTGTGTCCTCAAATTTTCTATAATAAGGCTTTTTTTTTTTAAATGGTGAAGAGCAGCATATGCAAACTGTTTTACTGTATTTTGGGTAGCTTATTAAGAAATTCCCTGAATTCCAATAACATGGCAGGATTATATTTCTAAAGAACAAATAACATAAGGGACTGCTTACAGCTGTCAATATGACACTCAAACTAAACCCAACCAAATCCAAAACTAGGTGCCTCTTACCTACAAAATTATATTTATTGCCCTATATTTTACTTGTTGACACATTATTGTTTGTTGCAAAATATAAGAACAGTAAAGTAAAGCTTTTCTTTACTTGGGGTTTGATTTGTCTAATCATGCCTCCTGTCCCGCCCCCGGCATCCCCCGTTCTGCAGCGGCACTGTTTCTCGCACTGGTGGCCTTCCCTTCCCACCCCTTTACACAGGACCTCTCCCATGGCTCAGCCCAAGCACAGCGTTTGCGTGGGCTGAAGCCTCTTTATGTGTGAGTGCAAAGCTTCCCGCCTCGGAAGTCTTGCCTCTCCAATTTTAAGGCTCTGTATACTCCCTGTTTTATGTCTTTTCCTGGAAAAATAAATGAATCCTTAAATGCACCGATGTGAGGAAAACTGGGTGGAAAATGCGGAGGGAGGAGAAAGCTTACACTGCTATTTCTCCAAGTGACATGCTAACACAGAAAACGAAAACCAGGGCTTTTTCCTTTCCTTTCTGGGTTTTTTTTTTTTTTTTACTTTTGTGGAGTCTGATATTAATCAAAAGTTATGGTTACCTTGACAACCCTCTAAGCTACTGAACATCTAGGTAGGAACAAAGCTGTTACTTTATTCTCTTTCACTCTGCAGTAAAGTCAGGGAAAATTAAATCACGTTAGGGAGGGATAGCATTCTCTATACCTTTTGTAGATGCCTTTAGAACAACATAATTTCTTCTGTCACTTCATTTTCTCAGGTCATTTTATGTTTTCACAAATGACACAGCAACTAAAATAGCATTAGAAACAGGAGAGCATTTTATAAGAGCCCAATAAAAGCACAAGTCAATGGAGATGCTACGAGAAGCATTTCAAACTCTTCTCCAACGTGCACTTCATCTAAAAAAATCCCTGGAAGGCATTACTTCACTACATTACCCTTTTCAGCTCCCAGACTTCCAGGAATGGGGAAATACACGAGGCTGTAGAAATGGTTGGCATTTCAGAGCCACCCTGCGATGAAGTGGGATGTTCCACACAATGGCGTGATGCCGGCCCGGAGATGGCTTTCTGGGCCATGTCTCCTCTCCTTGTCTCCTGTACAATGACGTTGCTCTCAGCTGGTAGGAACCTTGGTCCTCAAATGTGGTCCTCAGCGTGGGTCAGTACTACCAGCCCCGGGTGGGGACTCAGTGAAGAAAGCCACCAGGTCATAGGGCCCCTCACTCCCAGACCTACCAAGCCATCTTCTGCAGTGTAACTGTCCACAGGTGACCAGTCTGCACGATACAGTTCAAGCCAAATGAGTGGAGACCTTAAATTGCATCTTGACTCCCAGCAAGGATTCAAACTTCTCCATTTACTTACTGTTCTCACTTACTTAACAGACAGAAGTTTATGCTTGTTACAAAATGCGTGGACCCTGTTTGAAAGTTTCCTGACCAAATGACTGTCACTCATTTCCCTCTGACACGAGATTTTTCAGAGCTGATGATCTTAGTTTCTGCATTTGAGTACTTAAAGCTAGAGTCAAACCCAACCCACACTTAATAAGAAAAATTAAATGCATCATTATCTAATCTAAATATTCAAATTTTAGGGGGCTTTTATAACGAATTATGCTTAAATCTAAACACTGGAGCCTAAGAGAACACAGTTATGCTAAAGTTACAATTAAGTATGATAAGTAAATTGGAATATGAAGAGATTTTTTTTGGGTAAATTCCCAGATTTTTAAAGATAAGCCAATGTGTTTGGGAGCTTTGGGGCCATATTTTCATCCTGTCTTTGGCTGTCTCTGGCAAGTTACATGATATCATTTATAAAACTGTCACAGCGATACTGTGACTAATGAATCTGGAGCCATTGAGACTAGAGTTACATCTTCCCCTTTACCAAGAGTAGAACTAATTGAATTGTTGACAGACATACATCTGGACTCAGATATAACTTTATGAAAAACCTTTTAACCTTTCAATATTTTTCTATAACTTGTCATTCATCGTGTCTCATTATAAGGATTAGGAAAAATCCTGAATTAGTGAGTAAAAATGAAGTAAATTTATTGATATCCAACAATGTCTATTGATTCAACCATTAAAGTATTTCCAAGTAGAGATCCTAAGAGATCTGCTCTCTTCTGCGTGGAAGGTTGGTGCTCCCCAAGGAGAAAACTTAACATGTAACAGGGCGGCCCGGACTCTGGACATTTCTCAAATATCTTTACTTTATTTTTTCCTTTCCAATGTCTATTCACCGAGAGGAGTTGCAGGTCCAACTTTAACACCCGCAGAACTCTTCCATGTTCCACACTGAGGAACTTCTCCACTGAAAAGCTTGGCAGCCATTTTCCCTGCGAGGGAGGACAGAGAGATGTAAGTGTGGCGGGCGGACCTGCACACACTTCTCTGTTGGCCAGAACTCTGCTGAGTCACCTGCCTCAGCTGCGAATCTGGAGCTGGGCCTCCACACCACTGCCTCTTTCAGTCTGTTCTCCCAGAAAATCAAGGACTGTGTCTCCCTGGCTGCTGCACCTCGGTGGTTAGAAGGGTAAGTGCTGAAGTATTCTCCACTAACCAGGCCTGTCACACCGCTCTGTCCCCTGCTTTCATGGTGCCCCTGGGACTTTGGGGCTGCAGGCCAGGATCCCCCTCAGCTGCAGCTCTGAGAACACCCGTCCCCCAGCTGACGGGATCCTGTTCCATCAGCCAGAGAGCTGCACTAAGGAACTGTTCTCATAGTTTCTTCATTTAAACAGTTGCAAAACCTTTCTTTAGGGTGAGAGTGTTAAACACAAGCTGTCTCCAGAGGCCCAGAGGAATCTGAGCGAAGGGAGCCTGATCCAAGTGTCTGCTAGCAGAAGTCTGGAGCACTGGTTAGAAACCAAGCGAACTAAAGAGTAAAACTATTATACTATTATACTACAATTATACTGAACTGCTCCGTTACAGAAACCTAAGCCATGGAAGCACTGCACAGGCAAGTGCAACAGAGAAACTCACGCTATGGGGTTACTGACATGTTGAATTCTGGATTGGAGTTGCACAAATTTTGGCTCCTAAAAGTTGTAAAATTGGGATGCTATACTTCTACTGTTGGCTTTATCCTCCAATCCTAAACTCTTTTTGGATTTCATCATTCTGTCATGCTAGTTACTATTTTTTTATTACCACTTAGAAATCATTTGTCTTAGTCTTTTCAAGTAAATGGATCTTAATTCGCTTGCAGTTTTATGCTATAATTTTTAGCATGCAGCTTTTATTTCATTCCACCACAATCCTCTCTCCCCACTTTTATTTTAGTACCCATCAAACTACCAGATATTTTCCTGAAGTCTACAGAGAAGGAGATCAGTATCACACGATGTGTGTCTCAGAAGCTTGCATTCTAGTAGAAAGAGATCAGATGATAAATACTTAATTAATAAAGTTTCATTGAGTACTGACATGGTTCTAAGAATTACCCTACGCATGTTTTCAGTTATTATATCATTTAGTCCTCATGAAATGCCAGTTGAAATATACAATGAATACTTAGATCTAAAATAACATATTGCAGTAAAAGGCACATTAGCACGAATCCCCCTCAAAATCCTCCCTCTCACGGCGCATGTCCCCATCCCAGCCTTCTTGCAACTCTGAAGCAGTTCTGGAAGTCTTGTTTCAGATCTTTACGGAATGTAATTAAAAATACGGTGAGTGCTGGTGCTGAGTGCCGTGTAATATTTGTACATATTTATAGGGCATAGCCTCACAGCTGAAGAAATGAATACAACGTATAATGATCAAATCAGAGTTATTAGTGTTGTCCTCTATCCACATTCTTCTGGCTCTTTCAGTACCCATTTTTCAACCTTTACCCACCCTCCTTCCCCCTTCTCTTCTCTACTGGCCTATATTCTACTCTGCACGTTTCTGTGGTCAACCTCTTAGCCTCACACAGATTGGTGAGAACCTGTATTATTTTTTTCTGTGTCTGACATTTCATTTAACATATGACCTTCAGTTGAATTTGTGTTGCTCCTATTGATGGGATCTCATTGTTATGGCTGAATAATATTCTGTGTGCATATGCACCAAGGTTTTAAATTTTTCATCTGTCCGTAGACATGTCAGTCAATTCCCTATCCTGGCTACTGTGAATAATGCCACAATAAACATGTCTGTGTGGGGATCTCTTGTTATAAAGACCCCACAGCCTTTGAATATAGACCCAGCAGTGGGATCGTAGGATCATATGGTTCTTCTGTTTTCACTTTTCTGAGGAACCACCATATCATTGCCTTTGATAGCTATACCAATTCACATCCCCACCAACAGTACACAGGGGTCCCCAGCTTTCAGGAGGCCAGTGTCCTCACCAGAATGTTTATGATAATAACTGGTCTTCCTGTGGTGAGATCTTATCTTACTGTGGTTTTGACTTCCATTTGCAAATGATTAATAACACTGAACCTTGTAGCAGTACACTTGTCCGCTATGTGTATGTTTTCTTTTGAGCAATGCCTACTCAGATAGTGTGCTAATCTGTAATTGAAGTATTTGCATGTTGAGTTGTTTGAGTTCCTTATATAAGGATGGTAGCCTCCTCTCAAGTGAATAATCTCCAAATTTCCCTTCTGGTCAGTCAGTTTTCCCGAGTCTGTCATCTCTTTGCCGTGAAATTTCTTAGTTCAGCATAATCCCCTTTCTCCAGTTTTGTTTTTATCCTCTGTACTTTTGAGGTCTTACTGCAAAATTTTGTTTTTGTCCATCCTTTGAAGTGTATACCTATGTTTTCTTTTACTTGTTTTTTAGTTTAGGTCTATATTTAGGTCCCTGGTTCATTTTGAAGAGATTTTTGTGTATGATGAGAGATAAATTCTAGTTTTATTAATGTATCTCTATCTATCGCTCTATCATCTATCTTCCTATCTATCTACCTATTATCTATCTATCTAACTATCTATCATCTATCTATCTACTTCTCCATTCTTCATGGTTTTATTCACTGAGAAGATGGCTTTCTCCAATGTATGTCCCTAGCACTTTTGTAAAAGTCAACTGTCTATAAATAAATGGATTAAATTCTAGATTTTCTATTCTATTTCATTGTTCTCCATGCCTGTGTTATGCTAGCATTATGCTGTTTTGATGACTGTATCTTTGTAATACATTTTAAATTCCAGGGCGGTGATGCTTTCAGCTTTGAGGGCTTTCTGCTCAGAAATTTTTGGCTACTTTGTCTTAACTGTGATTCTATATGAATTTTATGATCATTTTATCTAGTTCTGTGAAAAGCTCAGATCTCATATGTGCCATGTATTGAAGGGTTGGACTGCTTGGCACCCAGTAAGGTGGTGGGACCTTTGAAAGGCTGAGTGTAATTGGAGAAAGTTAGGTCATCAGAGACATTGGGCTTCCAACCCCTTCTTGTCTTCCTTTCACTCTTGGCTGTTCAGAGGTGAGAAGTTTTCTCTGCCATGTGCTCCCCAGTGCGGCATACTGCTCTGTCGTGGGCCCAAGCACACTTTTAGGTTGTATATTTGGATTTTTTCTTTCTTCGATGTAGGCATTTATTATTATAAACTTCCCTTTCAGTATTGCTTTAGCCCCACCTCATATTTTTTAATATCATATTTTCATTTTCATTCTAGTTTGATACCACTATGGGGAACAGATACATCATAAAAGTCTGATTTTTTAATTTGTTGAGACTCTTTTTTACCCTAACAGATGCAATATCCTGGAGAATACCCTATGCTTATGAAAAAATGTGTATTCTATAGCTCTTGGATAAAGTGTACTGTAAATGTATGCCACATCCATTTAGGATATCACACAGTTTAATCCTAATGTATTTTGTTGATTTTTTGGACTGAATAATCTGCCAACTAATGAAAGTAAGATACTGACCTTTGCAGCTAGTTTTATATCACAGCCTCTCTCCCTTTAGATCAAAAAACTTTATATAATTGAGTACTCTAGTAATGAGTGTATATTAGTTTATAGTTGTTATATGCTCTTTCTGGCTTAATCCCCTTTCAATTTACAATGTCTTTCCTTGATATATTTTTTTTTGTTCTTTACAGTTTTTGAATTAAAATTTCTTTCATTGCATAAGCATAACTACTCTCTCTCATTTTTGGTTTCTATTTATGTAAAATATCTCGTTCTAACCTGTCAATTTTAGTGTAGCTCTGTCTTTACTGGTAATGTGAGTTTCTTAATCAGTCTATAGTAGATCTTTATTTTATCCACTCAACCATTTGTGTCTTTACTGTAAAACTAAGTCTGTGGTATATTCAAGGTTATTATTGATAAGGAAGAATTTATTTCTGCTGCTTTTGTATTTTATGCTGGTGTGTGTATGTGTATTTTTACATTAGTGATTTTTTATACTGATAGAGCACTACTATTTCTTTGAAACTTTTTTATTTAAGATTTTTGACAATGAAGAATTTGTGAAATGTCATTCAGTTCTATTTGCTATACAGTAACAATCAATTTCCAAATAAGGGATACATTTCATTGTACAATAACCATTTTCATATGTAAGATAATTCTGATTTTTACAGTAAGATTTGGGCAAAATACAAGACATCTAGATTATGATTCCCTGAAAATCTCTTCAGGACTCTCTGAGAGGTTTGTTTATAATTATCTTCTCTTGCCATTCCTTCTGAAGAGCATACTCTGCTGTCTGAGTCATTGTCTTGGTTGGTGATAGTTTGATATGGAGAAAGTCAATGTTGTGTGTTGGCGTGATGTTCCTTCTTAGGTCTGTCTGTCACGATGTCACGAGCATCATAATTTCTTTCAGGAGACATCTCTGAAATCCCATAAGCTACTTAAGCTACATGGTCAGTTTTATTATTGTTGTTTTAATTATATTTTTAGTGCATGTTAGTATTGCATGATGCTGGGGCATATTTTGGGACTTTGGTGCATGCATGTAACACACCTTAATTAATTCCAAACTCAGTACTCACCTTCCCTTTTATCCCTTCTTGCTTGTCCCCTTTCTCATCTCTAGAAGTCTACTCCTGCATCCCTGCCTACCCTCCTTGGCTGTATTTCTTTTATTAATTTGTGTAATTTTTCACATGAGAGAAAACTTGCAATACTTAGCCTTCTGGGTCTGGCTAATTTCACTTGAAATGATGACTTCTAGTTCCTCAGAACGTTGAACGTGTCATTTCATTTCCTGTTGGCCTGTACATTCTCTGCTGAGCAATGTGCTGTTAGTGTAATGGGGTGTCAGTTAGTTGGCTCTGCTGGCTTTGATTCCGGGAGGCTGCCACAGTGCAGTGTCGCTGTTACTTCTCCAGCTGCAGTGGGTGGCAAAGCAGAGTCGTGTGGAGCTGGAGGGAGCGTCAGTCCAGATGGCTGCGTGGGTGGCAGGCATGCGGAGCTCCTACCCCTGTCTGGTGTGGCAGCATGCAGGATCAAGGGCAGCAAGTGGGTCCTCTAGTCCCAGTAACGGCCCTGGAGCCCACCAAGGGGGAGAAGGGAGTGAGACTAAGGCTCGAGATTCTTGGTTCTTGGTGGCGGCTCACATCCAAGGGGCTGTGCTGACCACCTGTCCCTTCCTTGGGGTGCGGTCACTGCACAGGAAGTTCACTGGGGTCACAATTGCATTTCTGGGTCTAGTTGGATTTGCAAAGCTATAGCTGCTTTCTGCTACTGCGGGATTATGTCTGTGTGGCTCCAAGAATGGGGACACACAGAGGCTTCTGTCTCTAGGGTGGTGACCAAATCTGTCAGCGTTTCCTCCGGCCTCATGTTCTGTGGAAGCCCACGTCCCGCGGTTGATGTAAGGCATGTGAGGAGCTAATGGGAACTTCTGAGGCAGAGCTGCCGTGTGCCGCTGAGACACTACTCTTAACTGGTCCTAAGCCCGCAGTGACCACGGAACTCTCCTGTAGATACAACCGAGTGTGGCTAGCAGCACATGGACGTGCTCCACAGGGACCATGCCATTTGTCCTTTCCCATGGATGAGGAGTCCTCCTCATCTCTCCCTACTCCATCTCCCACTCCTGCCTTGGACCTGGGACACAGCGTCATGGCTGCTGGTATGCCTCATTGCTTCTTTAAGCTGATGTTTTGGGTCTCGGTGCCTTGAAGTGTCCTCTTATCTCTGTGGCTGACTCCCAGTGTTCCTCACGGTCTAGTGGCTGCCCAATGCAGCTTCTCACATGGTGCTGAGTCTCTCCTTTGAGGGGGAGTTGAGTGGGTACCTCTGTTCAGCCACTTGGAATCCAACTCAGTTTTCTTAAATATATCCTGGCTTCTGCTGGTTCTTTTACACAAGCCACTGCATACACAAAATTTTATTTAACTCCAATTAAGATTCATCTCCTGTCCAGAAATCCAAAGTTTGTATATAGTTATTATAGTCATTATTTAAAAAAATACCCTCATCTCCGACCTGGGGCACAAAGCCCATTTCTGCAGAATAGTTCAAGTCCTCTGAAGAGGATTAACAATCTCCAGTGCAGGTTTTAGGTAGGATTAAAGGAAACCTCCTGTAATTCAGCTGGGCACTATTCTGTAATAATGCAACTACCTCTTCTGCCTATGAGGTTCATTATACATTTGCTTAATCTGAAGGTCAATTTCTAATATAGAAAAAACTGCACATATAAACAAGTGTAACATGTACATAATTTTGAAATCAATGGAAGGTTAAATATGTCATTTAGGGTCAGGGTCCAAAATTTACTTCATTGCTCATTCTCTGAAAGTTGGTGTACGTGTGCCGGGGTTATGGATGGAATTTGCTCTGAGTCTCCTGTTAGTTTCTCATTCATGGGTCTCTGAACACCACCTAGGGCGTCTTCTCATGGTGGTTCTGCAGCTGCCTGTCACAGCAACCCATTTCCCAGGCTTCTCTACGCTCTTCCCCTCTCTCCT
Organism: Dolichotis patagonum; assembly: GCA_004027295.1. Taxonomy (NCBI): domain Eukaryota; kingdom Metazoa; phylum Chordata; class Mammalia; order Rodentia; family Caviidae; genus Dolichotis; species Dolichotis patagonum. The sequence continues at coordinate 8,836 of PVJX010034495.1, read as the reverse complement.
CTACATGCAGTTTAGGAGTTGGATTGCGCCAGACAGACTGTCGGAGGCTCCTCCTCCAAATGGCAATCTTCTCGCCTCTTGTGCAAATCACACTCACTTTGCTTGTCAAGGCTTTATTTTATAGGAACATACAATAAAACAAGGTAAGACACAATCCAAGATTACCTTAAATAATCATTTTCACTCATTATAAAGTACAGGGTATTTCTGTTGCTGAGGGGTTCTGATTTATTTCATGCTCCTAATAAACAGTTATTTTCAAACTTCCTTGAGCTTTCTTAGCTCAGTCACAATATTCTGCTTGAACTCGACTTGTTTAGTGTGAAGGTTTGGATCAGAGTTGTTTCCCAGTTGTTTTCCATGAAGAATGCTGGGCAGCCTGTCCGTGGTGTGTTTGGGAGGTGACTCAGCCTCTAGAAGGAGCAGCTAGTGGCAGGCCACCGCCCCGAAGGAGATACTGCAACTCTGGTCTCTCCTCCCTTAACCTTTGCATTCAACCACTAGGAGGTGAGCAGCTTCTCTCTACCCTCGCACGTCCACCATCAAGTTCTGCCTCACCACGGGCCTGAAACCATTGGACCAAATGACTGTGGCCTCAACCGAGAGCCAAAATATAACTCTTGGCCTTGTGGTTGATTTAGCTCAGGCGTTTTATCGCAGGGATGGAAGGCTCAGTGACACAAAGCCTTCCCACACTTGCGCTGGTGGAGGAGACGTCAGTGTCTCTCTGCCTAGGATCCGGGTGCAGACATCAGGAACAGCAGGGTTTAATTGTACAGGGAATGAGCTCACCAAATTAAACACACATTTGAAATCCAACAGAGAGAAAATAAAATTATAACTCCAAAAATCATTTTTAAATTATAAGGAAGGGTAATCATGGCTTTCTCCCACATATTAGACTGTGTGGTTTTTTTCCTCTTAACCTTTCAAGTGACCTGTGGTTCAAGATAATTGGAATTGCCCCTCATTATTACCTTCTGTTTCATAATCTTCCTTTCTCTGTTTGCTCTCTGCCTGCACCTTAGAAAAGGCAAAAAGGAAAAGTACCACTCACTGCCACTGCTCAGAGGTCTGCAACATGACCGTGCTCTTTAATTCTTTAGTTTTAATACAGTTAAACTAAAAGATACTGGATACAAACTTATGCATAAGTTGGCTAGAAAGGAAAGAAAAAAGAGATGTCATCTATGTCCTCCCAGGTGATCAAAATATATGGTGAATATGTAATTTAAAAAAATACAGTAAGACCTGCATTGTCCTTAATCTTCCTCCAAATGCTCCCCTCATTTCAGACATATCTATCCTAACCTTCCGATCCCATTTCCTTTTCAGACTGCAGCGAATGCTGCGTCGGAGGGCCTCCAATGGAAAGCCAGCCTGTGGTCACATGATATCACCCTCATCCTGTTCATTTTTGGCCTCTGAGGTCATGCACCTCTGGTTCTCACCCAAAGTGAACATGATCATGAAAGGTCAGAGTTTTGAATAAGTTCTGGACATCCAAGCAGCCACAACAACATAACGAAAGACACTCATGAAAGAGGGATTCCAGAATGCTCCACAGAGCAGCCAAAACAGCAGGACAAGTGCATTTGAAGTCCGGAGAGTATTTTGATGGGGGTTAATGGAATATATATTTCACTGTAGTAATTTTTCTCAAGTAAATATTCACAGTGTGTTTCAATAGCACCTCATACTTTTCTCCTCTTAAAACTCTGGATCTAGTGTTTTGAGTGTAATTTGGTGAAAGTCAGTCCTAAGAAAGAAGGCATTTAATTTTGCTCATTTTTCTCTCCAAAAGATCCTCCTTTGAATTTGTTCCATCACTTGGATAAAATTCATTTCTTTTACCTTAGTGAGTAAATAGCCTTTAGGTTTTCCCACGGTTGTTGTCAATTTTGTTGTTATAGAACCCTGATTTCCTATTGGGGGAGTGGCACTTTCTACTTCTAGTGGGAGTTAGTGGACTTGGATAGAGAAATAGCATCACTCTGGATACAAGAATGAATGCTTGGTCCATGCTGGCCCATTGGGAGCAAGTCCTGATGGCCTCTGACACAAACAACAGAAATTGCCGGAAACTAGATTGTGAAAGGCTGTAACTCTTTACATTCATTTCGGCAAAAAGTGAAAGTATTCAGTCCACTAAGGAAGCTCATAAAGACAGAAGCATAGTGAAATGTGTTGGTCAGAGTTCTGTCACTGTGACATCAACTGGTGAAGAGCAAGGGCGCACTTGTCTCATTCTTTTGGAGATGCCAGTCCATGTTTAGTTGTTGCACTGCTTTGGGGTCTGCGGTAGGGGAGCTCATGATGGTGAGGTGTGCCTGGTGAAGCCCTCTTAGGACAGCAAAGTAAAAACAGGGAGAAGACACTGGAACACTCCACTCCAGAACATGCCCTATTGGTCTGGAACCTCCTAGTAGACCACGCCTCGGAAGGGTTCTACCCCCTCCCGTTAGAGCCCCACTGGACATGAGCCTTCTAACATATAGGACACTAGCATCAAGAAGTGACAGGAGGAAGTCTCAGTGCTGTGACAGCCTCTGAGCACTTCGCTGAGAAACTTTACAGGCCGAACACATTAAAGCTTACTTTGCTTTGGTCCCTGATGGACAAGGGAGCATTTCCCATTTCTTCTTACAAATTGGAATCTTCCCTAAAGCCGCTCTTCAATTCCTTAAAAACCTCAGTTAACTGCTGCTGTCTGTTCTGCTTTGGGGGAAAGTGTACTTCACACTTGTCTGTTTTTCTTGTCCCCTCGCATTAAACTGACACTCATAGTGTACCACCTTGTGTTGTTGTTTTGAATTTTCCTACTATATTCCCTTGAATATTCCCTTCTTCCTCTGCTTTGATTTGCACAATGGCAACACTATTCAGTACTTTTATATGTCCCATGAAGGATCTTTCCACTCATGTACCATTTTAGCTGATCATGCGTGTAGTAAGTTGAATGTATTATGTCACAGAGAGATGTGAAACCCAGGTATTTGACTCCTACCTGGAAGCTAACTGACAACATAAAGGTCTTGTAAAATGAAGATCTCTAGTTTGAGGCCAGGCAAGGTAAATAAGTGATCTAGGGAGTTTGTGTCTCAAAATAAAATTTTAATAACTGGGCTAGGAGCTAGGGATATAGTTAGTGTCACAGTACCTGCCTGGCCTGTGTGAGGTCCTGAATACCAAAATAATTAAAAAAAAAAAAAAGAATGGGTTGGGATTGTAGCTTGGTGGAAAAGTCTTAAGTCACCCAGTACCATGAAAGAAAAAACGATAAAATTTTCTCTTATGAGTGAGAGGCAGTTTACAGTTGCTATGTCCTAAATATCAAGAGATGGTTTCTTCACCTACTAAGACCTTAGCATCAGCCTTTAGCTTGTATTTCACTGAAAATTAGATTTCATCATAATAAAAGAATTACAAGTTGATAATGTATGATTTAAAGTTAATAATTTTATTCATCCAGTTGGTAATTAGTATTAATAGCATAAATGGCTCTATTGTTATTAAAATATTTATTAGCTTTTCTCTTTCTGGTGGAACAAAACTTCAGGATATTTCTACTCACACTTCTCTTTAGACTTCCCTCTTTATTTTTCTACTTATTTTCTTTTCTCCTTCTTCCTTCTCTTCCTGTACCTGTATCCTAAAAAGATGTTTTCTTTCAAAGACATATCCTTAAATTTCACATGAATATGTTGCTTTAAAAGTGAAGATGAAAAAGCAGTAATTTTCTCTATTCGTGTCTTTCAGCTTTCCATAATTTTGGTCTCATTGAGCTGTTATCATCTATAAACAGCCTGAGCCCTTGAGATATCTGGGAAGAAAGAGAGTATGTACATTGTTTTTATTAACACAGGATTTAGTGTATGACACTGATCCTTCACAATATGATGAAGATAATTATAATTGAGGACACAAAGCTCATGCTGCTTTGGGAAGGAAACTGTTTGGAGGATCCTGTTAGTCATAGGAGTCGGCTAGGGAAGAGGCAGGCCTTGTCAATGTCTAACATTTGCTGTTAAGATATCAAATAGTCAGCAAAACACGCTTAACTCAATCAATACATTTTGAATATTTCCTTTAAAGGAAGAATGTATCATTTTTAACATCCTGAGAAAGATTGTAAAGTTGATTAAAGGGTGATAAATTATTAAGAAAACCATAGTTTTTAAAAGAATAATGTTTTAATTTTATGTAAATTGAGATGGTAAACCAATCCAGAAAAAAAAAGGACATAGAATGAATAGAAAAGAAAAACAATAGAGAAGAAAAAACCAGTTGATATCAATCAGTAAAAATGGAGAAAAACACAGTGAGCTTGGGACAAAACATTTTTTTTTACATTTCACAGTGTAATCCCATGTAAGGAGACAGCTTTGGGGCAGGAACCGAGAGGGAAAGGAAACATAGGGACATTGTGTCTTTCCCTTCACCCTGTGTCTGCGGCAGTGTGAAGAGGGAAAGGAAACATAGGGACATTGTGTCTTTCCCTTCACCCTGTGTCTGCGGCAGTGTGAAGAGGCTGGCGCAGTGATTCTTCACTGCTGTGAGACTCCTACCCACCCCAGTGGCCGGAAGCACTGGCTCCTGAGGGCTCTTTACTGTGAATCCACTCCGGAAATTGTCCTAGGTGGAATGAGCTGCCTCCAAGAAGTAGCCATAGACTGGACCCCCTGGGGGATCGATTCTTGACTCTAGACCCATAGACAACCATACAAGTCAGGTAACACTGGGGGGCTGTCCCATGCTGTCTGTGGAGACAGCTGTGGCATTTGTCAGGATGGAGCCGGCTCGTATCTGTCCAGTTTTCCCGCCTACCCAGGTGCCGATCCTGAGACCACCCCTGAAAAACTTTTACCTCCGGTTTCCCCTCAGGGTCTACTTCTCACAGAACCCAGTTTTTAAAAGCTTGTGAAATGATTTCCCTGGTTCTGAATGTTTCCTGAGAAAATATTATTTCTTAGGGACTTTGTACGTAGTTAACCCCAATTACTTCATTTGACCCTTACAATCTGTAACAGACACATGGCTTTCACAATTGGCATTCACAGTTTCCACCAAAGGAAGATGGGACGAAGAGAAGTTCTCTAATTAGTGCTATGCTTCAGGGGGGAAAGGTTAGACTCCACAGTTAGAGTCCCTCCCTGGAGCTGTTCAGGGAGAGACAGTGTCACACAAGTGGTTGATGAGAAAGCTGTAAGAGTGTTGGCCTGTGCCACTTAAGAACCCATGCTCTCTTTCCATGGTACTGATGTAGAGAAATGTTCAAGAAAGAAAGAGCTTTAAAAAATAGTGGATAGAAAGATCTTATTCTGTCCTCAAGTTTGGTGCTTGCAATTCGTAAATCTTAAACTACAATTTTATTCTGAAGCTATTTCAGTTGAGAACTTTTAAAAAAGTATTGCTTTTTGACACCAAACAGAAGCTTCTCAGTTATAGGACTTTAAAGTTTGAGGTAACATCTTCTGTAAAAGATTAGGAAAATTTCCACCCAGGTTATATTAGTATTAGCATCTATTAGAAAAAAAATTTCCTTCTTTCAAAAAGTAAAGTTGTTTTCAAAATTTTTAAAAGTATAGTACATAAGCATAATTGATAGTGGATGTAAATATACAGACATGTAAAGCCCAATTTTTTATGTTTCCTTTTTTAAGTATGGGGTGATTATATTAGAAGCTTTACATTCTTCTTGAATTAAATTTTTATACATAAATATATAAGCGTATATAAAAATACATATAGGTATATATGCATGTTTCTTTTTATGAGCACTGAGTTTATATTTCAGGGACTGGATAGTGCTCCACTGGCAGGCGCACTCTTCCTTTGAATGAGAAATGAAACTTCGAAGTCTAGAGTCTTGGGCAGGTCCGCTGGCCCCGCGGACACCTCTGTTTTCCCAAAGACAATCCTCGACGTGTTTGCGATATGCAGGTGGAAAGAGATAACTACCTTAAATACCTTGGCCACCAAATCCAGAGAGCCCACTAATCATTTCACAGTGAGAAGAGATGCAGGCACAGGAAATGCCTCCCCTAGCGCGTCCGCTCAGCCCTGGGGTAGTCGGGACGTAGCCTGTCTTCTGGCATTCGCCTTCCTGATGAATACTCTGCTCTGCAGACCTGATTCAAGTGCCTAAAACTCATGAATGTCTCTTGTGAGTCTTACTACAAAATGTAACTTCTCCTGAGACCATCTGATTCTTAACCACCATTTCTGAGCTGTTCCTACCACTCCTAGACTGCTCTGTGTTAGCACCTACTACGTGCACTTTCATTTCCTGAAATTCCCCAAATGCCACGGATTTGAAGACACCAATCTCTTGACCAGTCTCTCCATATGTCATTTCAACTCCAATTTGTCATAAGTTCTCTGAAATGTTTTTCAAAGCTTTCCCTAAATCATAAACTAATTAAATTTGATTAATGTATATCTCTCTTAGGACCTAGGACTCCACTGAGGTTAATATGTTGGTTGTGATCAAACTCTGAGAGAATGAAAAAAGGAAAAAAATCACAAGTCAGTTATGCTATGAGTCTCTTAGCTCACTGAAAAGGAAGGTTTGTGCTAATATCATTTGGAGAAATTTTTATGCCCATATCTTGTCCTCTGAGCAATTACTTTAGAGATAACAAGATGCAATGTATTAACTACTGTTATTCTCCTGTTATTTTGTCATGAAAATTTTTAATTTTTTTCCCGTAAAACAAAAAAAACAAGTAAATATAAACAGTGACATGCACAGTTCTCTGTGGAGAAAGTGTATATGTGGTGGTGAACACTGATGTGGTGAGTCACAGGCGATCAAGAACCTTATCTGTCTTATTTATCACTGTTACTACATGGATGGCTCTGGCTTGGCCTCTATTTGACACGTGCTGAAATCACATCGATTTTCTCTGCCATTAGCACTTGGTTAGATTTTAGACAAAATATTTTCTTTCACTTTTCCATACTAAGGTACACACACACATGCATGCTATACAGTCTTTGATTGCGGGCTCATATTAACAATTTTGTCTTTAGATAATCTCTTTCAATGATCTTGATATATTTATGTTTCAGTTTGAAAATGGAAACTGTGTTTCCAAGATGTCTAGATTTATGTCACAGTATTCTGAGGTTGCATGAGTCCTTAGCCATTAGAAACTACTTAGAAAATTAAATTTGGTTATTGTTTTTCTGTTATTAATGCTACAAGAACAGACATTTCTGAAACAAATATTTCCTGTATTTTTTGGTTGGCTTTATTTCCTAGCATAGATAAAAGAAATTCTTATAGGAAACAAGCAATCCTTTTCTGGCCTGAAACTTAAAACTCGTAATAACAATAATAATACAGTTGTTCAGTAGTGGGTATTTACCTTTGATAATATCCTATTTTTAATTTTTTACAGCTATCACCCCGTGAGGAAGGCTCATGCGTCAGTAAAACTTCTCCAAGCCAGGAAGTAAGGTGGGTGGGCTGGGTTTGTTTTCCTTCAGTCTTTCAGGAAATGACAAAATGTCCAACCTTTTGAGAGAGCTTAACTTTGTATTCCTGTATTCAATGCTGACACTTCTAAGAGTGAATCATTAAATGTGAGAAGGTTAAAAAGAAAAATGTTTAAGCAACTGGCCTTTCTCAGTGCTACATTTAGAAAAACTATTTTCGAATACATAGGATATATTTCAATTGCTAGGATACAGGACAAATAATATTTTTTGTCAATTATTGAAACCCATTTATAAAATATTCCTGCTGTAACTGCAGAATCTAACTTTGATGATGAGAATGCAGGGTGGAGAGGATGGAGAGAAGTCAAAATGAGATATTTCTTGTGAAATGGATTAATGAAGTTCATCACATAGATCAACATGGGAGGGAGAAACAATTCACCTCACTTACAAATTCATAACCTTTGGATGCATGAAAAAGTAGACCAAGTTACACAGAATTCATCTGAAGGTACAATGAATTCAGTCAGCTTTTGTTTCCAGAATTCCACTTTGGGAAAAATAAATGACTCAAAGTCTGTTCAGTTTAGGACTATAGGTCTAGTTGGTGATGTTGACAAACATAGTAATTCTAAAGCATGGAGCCCTTGTGTACATTTTATCCTGGACAGTGAAGAGTGACACTTGGAATGATTGCTTTCTTCTTCAAAAATTTTTGAGTGCTTGACAAGACCGAGGTGCTGGAATAAACACCTTTGGTGAAAAGATACTGGATGAGAAAAGATCTTTGTTCATGTGGAATGAGAGTGGAGTCTAGGATGCAGCCATGGAAAAATCGATTCAACTCTTTAAGATTAAGTTAATTACAACTTGGATAAGCACTGAGCTATGGAAAGTTACAAGATTTCTTGAGAGTATATAATCAGGATATTTAACTTAATTAGAAAGGTGAATGAAAGCTTTCTCAGTGAAGGGGTAGTTGAACAATGAGATGAAGAATGATGTGGGAATTAGTTTAAGGGTGATGGAAAGACTTTCCAAAGACATGAGTTTTAAACTATATAACTGGCTAATGTGTGCTACATGAAAATACAGATGGCATGAAGCATGATAACTTAAAGTGAGGAATCATTATCCTTTCAACAAGCAATTATTGTCCAGTTTTAGGAGGAAATTATCTAGATTTGGGGAAGGTACTGAAAAGCAAGAAAGACGGAATTTCTTACCCAGGAGAACTTACCTATGAGTAGCATCCAGACAATTAACCAATAAGCAGATGACTTCACACAGTAGTAAGTGATGCCCAGGAAATTATTCTGGGTTGAGTTCTAGAGAGTTGGTGAGTCAGGGAGAGATTTTTGTGTGCACATGTCCACGTAGGTCTTTGTGT
>PVJX010034494.1:0-18898 GCA_004027295.1 Dolichotis patagonum | reverse complement strand
TTTTTTTTTTTTTTTTTTTTTTTTTTTTTTTTTTTTTTTTTTTTTTTTTTTTTTTTTTTTTTTTTTTTTTTTTTTTTTTTTTTTTTTTTTTTTTTTTTGTACTGGGAATCAAACTCATGACTGCGCGCTTGCATCCCTGGCCCAAGATCTCATGTCTTGTGAAGGTCCAGGCTTTATCTGCTCCATGAAGAAGGAAATTTCAGGGTCTCCAGGGTTCCAAAGTGAGGGCTTGCTTTGGTATTCCTGTGCTTCCTAGAGGTTTGCATTGGTATTGTAAGAACTTGAATATTTCTTGATCTTTGTCCTAGCTTATCACTGTGTTTTAAAAAGACACTTTTGTATGTGATATATATCTTCACATACAGCACACTATCATCTTTCAGTTAGAAGAGGGTGGCACATTGTAATGTGAACACAGATTCTTCCCATCCCTACACATTTACCTTTGCATGTGACCATCGCACTTACTTCTCTACAGTTTGAATCCAGGATTGACCATATGATTTCCTTCAGCAAGTGTGACAGGAGCAGAGATTTTAAAAGTACTGGCACATTAGAATGACCTTTCTTCTTGTTGGGAACCCTGCTACTTGAGTTAACAAATATAGTCACTCACAGTATCTAGTTCCTTTTAAAGGTTTACATTTTCTTCATGATATATAGGCAAAATTGTTTGTTGAAATGGAGACAGGTGAGGTTCAGACAGGGCAAATAATAAAACTTTGATATTCATTTCAGAAGTAAATCAATCAAGTAAGCAAATAGTCAAAGGGTACTAAGATCTCAGGTAACTTTAGAGAATGTGGGCTTGTAGTATATTCTTTTTCCAGCACACAGATACAGAAGCAGCAAAAGTAGACTGCAGAATCATTTCTGGGAAGTTTTTTGTTTTTGTTTTTGTTTCCCGATTAAGTTCACCAGAAGGGCTAAGATGCAGTGATGCTGAAAGCTTTGGCAAATGAAATTCTCTCTAGGTGATCTGTCCATGAGAAATAACACACAAAAGCTTGTCTGCAAGGTTGGAATCTGCTAGATATTTTACATGGATTAGTTCATTTACTCTCCACAAATTCCTGAGTATAAGCACCTAAGTCAGTATCTAAAAGATCGTAGACACACACACATACACAACCTACAAGATGGGAACTTCAGGAACATGCATTAGTGATTCTACCCTTAGACAACAGGTAGGCTACACATTTGACAAATTCTCACTGATTTACTTGCATCATGCTGTGTCCTTTGCTTTATCGGCAGGTATGGATGTAGCACTGTTCTTAGGAACTTTCCGTTACTGTATTTAATGAATTCTGCATCTCACTTTTATTTTGTGATAACAAAGCAGTTGACTACACCTCCTTACCCTTGAGCTCCCAAGAAAATTGCCATATTTAAGGTTTGATATACTTGTGCCTTTTTTTGCATCCTGATCTTAACTCTTTGTTATTCATGTTTTTGTTCTGATTTTTATTGCTACGTAGCTGTATTTTATTTGATACATTTTTACCAGTGGTATATATTATTTAACTTACTATATGGCGGGTGCTGGTTTAGATAATATAACAAAAGAATAAAAATAGCGACCTTATTCCCATGGAGCTCTAAGCAGAAGTGATAAAAATGCCAAGAGTGAAGATTAAGTAGCCCTTTCTACTACATATATCTTTTACCTTTCATTACCTCTTGAAAGTAAGCATAGGGGACATCTTGGAGCTTAGGTTTCTTTTCCAACAGGTACTGTGAGAAATAAACCTAACTACAAACGTAATGATGCACGGGGTCAAGCTTCTCAGTGTTCTAATGGCTCAGTACTGAGAGAGTGTCCATCCACTCAGAAGTTTGCCAGGCCCTGGGGGTTCTGGAATAAGTAGGGCAAATGTGATTGATCACAGCCTCCATAGGACTGGCATCCCATTAGGAAAACAGACACGGAACCAGCAGGGGCAAATGAGATGAGTGTCATAAGGAAGATGCCGCAGCGCTATGGGTGTGAAGAGCACAGACGGCTAATCTAAGACTCAGAGGTAAGCGGAAGATTTGTCTCTAGATATTTAAATTGGGATCTGAGAGATGAGTGGGCCGAGGGAGGCAGGGGGAGTGTTCCACGCAGAGACGTTGGGAAACACTGTACCTCGCTCTTCAGAGAGCAATGGGAATTACACGCCTGCCGTCCTCCTTTCCCTACCTCTGCTTCGCACCCGTTTTACTAACATCTTCCAACCGTGTTTGTATTATTCATTGAATTTGTTTATTATTAAATGTTCTTAATTGCAAGATGGTAGAAGGAATTAATTTTTATAATATAAAAATATTAATAAAATTTTAAAATTTTTTTTACTTATATGTGGTCTCTGGCACCATTTTAAACTCATGATATTTACCTATTTCAAAGAAGCTTCCCTCATTTTTCACTTAAAGAAAATCAGTATAAGTAAACCAGGGCTTATACTTTTGAAAATGTCTATGTATACTTCATGGATCTGTGAATGGGAATAGTTTCAATGATTTGTCTGAAAACAAAGCTAAACTATACATGAAAAATGAAGTTAACTATAATTGTCCAGCATACATATGCTTTCTAGTTCTCTCACACTAACAAAGAAACATGTGCAACTAATTCTCTATTTATTTGTCACCAGCCAAAGTCCTCCCACCTACCATATTCATGGGCTGGCTTCTTCCTGTTACCCAGCTGAGGCCCAAGCCTGCCAATATAGGGACCAAGCTGGACTCAATTTGCAGCCAAGAACAGAAGGGGAGTAATTATGGGATTTTTCTAGACTCAGCAGCTCAATCTGACTAAGTGTATATGTCTCCTCCATTGGTACCTAATGCTTTCCAAAGTATTCTATTATACTGCAAATTATGGTTTTATAATAGAAAGAGCACTGCAATTGTGGTCAGAAGACCTGGGCTTGAATTGGAACATCTGGGTTTCAATCCTGGTGTGACCTCTTCTTAGCTTAGAACACTTGTAGAGCTACCAGCGCCCACAAGAGGAATGTAATCCAGACCCTCACCAGTGTACTAACTTGCTAGGGCTGCCAAAGCAAAGTACCACAGACTGGGCAGCCTAAACAGCAGAGTCCAAGACCAAGGTTTCTTAGGGCTGAGTTCTTCTGAGGTTTGTCTCACTGCTTTGGCTTTTCCTTACCTCTTCACCTAGTCTTCCCTCCAAGTGATCTCTTCTCATAAGGACACCAGTGTACTAGAGCCCGTTCTATGACTTAGTTTTCACTAAGTTGCCTCTTTAAAGATCCCATCTCCATAAAAGTTGTGTTCTGCGATATTAGGAGTTAGAATTTCAACATGTGATTTTGGAAGGACACAATTCAGAACACAGTCAACTGGTTTGAGATCACATTAAGTAAGTTTTAAAAAGTGAGTGTTCTTGGCTGTTGGGTACTCAATAAGTATTAGTTAAATCTAAACAAGTAATTTAGAAATATTCATTATTAAGACAGGTGTGGTTGCATATGCCTGGAATCCCAGTACTTGGAAGGCTGAGGTAGGAGGATTGGATCATTGCCAAGTTCAAGACCAACCCAAGCTACACAGTGAGCTCAAGGCCAGCCTGAGCTGTGTAGCAAGACTCTGTCTCAAAAAGACAAAAAAAAAAAAAAAGGTGGGTGGGGTGGCACACTCCTGTGATCCCTGCACTTGGGAGGCTGAGGCAGGAGAATCCTTTACAAATTCAAAACCAGCCTGGACTACAAAGTCCAAGACCAGCCTGGGCTACAAAGTGAGCCCAGGGCCAGCCTGAACTGCATAGCAAGAACCTGTCTCAAAAAGACAAAAAGAAAAAGACCAAAAAAAATTCCATTATTATTAATATAATCTCTCCATTACAGAGAGGTAATGAGAAACTTGCACTTTAAATGAGAAACTTGCACTTCTGTGTCCTTTCTTCCTCCCTCCCATCTGCCATGAAGAGAGTGAGCTACTTTGGTTCCACTGTGTGCTGCTCACCCACTGCAGGATGCAGAGTGTAAAAGTGTAAATTCATTCATTCAAAATAGTTTGAGAAGAGAATATCAGGGTTCCCTGCTCACACAGGGACACCTAAGAGAATTATTTACCCCTAATTCAGCATCTGGGCACCCAGAGGCAGCTGCAGTTATGGTCCAAGAGGGCCGAGCTGGTAGAGCTGGTAGCAGACGCTGCTTTTGTGGGCATGCAGAATGCAGTGGGGTCATGGAAGTTTCTACCTAATTTCAAAGGAAGGCCTGGGAAACCAGGCAATATGTGAAAGGATCAGAATCCTCTGGTCAGTCCTGGGGAATGCCGTGCAAGAAGCTGTGAGATTGAAACCAACGCTGCAGTGGAGACCCCAGGAAGGTAGAAACACCAGGAACGTGGACTGTCTGTAGTTAGCAAGATCACATGGGCAGGGCTGCCCGCTGGGGCTCACTCACATCATGCACATGGTTAACATGCTCCAGATGTCAAATAGGGCTACAGGGTTTAATGTTCACTCTGCGAGGTTTCACTTTTCTTTTGGTCTCCTTCCTTCTTTCTGTGTCCTTGTTCCTTCTTGGAATAGTAATGTGCACTCTGTCCCACTGTTATATTTTGGAAATGTGCAACTTTCTGATTTTTGTAGGTGCTCACAGCTAGGGTTTGCCCAGGTCTCCAAGGAGACTTTGGATTTGGCCTTTTGAACAATGTTAAAATAGTTAAAAAGAGGGGCGTCTGCCTTGCAAGCACGAGGTCGTGAGTTTAATCCCTGGTACCAATGTTTTAAAAAAAATGGTTAAAACGTTGGGGACTCTTGGAAATGGACTAAACACATCTTGCATCGTGAATGGACAGTGAGCCTTTGGGCTGAGAGCAGAGATGAAATGTTCCACCAAAGATTCAGGGACTTGTTCCCAGTGCAGCAGGGTTCAGAGATGGGGACATAGGAGGTGACTGGCTTGCAAAGAATCTAACCCCATCAATGGAGTAATCCACTAACGAGTTCACCACTTGATGGGCTGGCTATTCAGAGGTGGTGCCCAGTAGGTGGAAGGGAGTGCTAGGAGGCATGCGCCTGGGTTGTACCTTCCCCCTTCTCTCCCATCTATGAGACACTTTGCTCTACCACATGCTCCCTGCCGTGATGTTTCCACCTTGCTACAGGCTCCGAAGCCACAAAGCCAAGTAGCCAAGGACTGAAACTACAAACCCAAATAAACCATTCCTCCTTAAAAATCAAAAAGAAAAGCCACTCTCTGCTTCCCCCTGGGATGCACAGTTCCATTTTTTTTTTTTTTACTTTTTATTTTGTGATGCTGGGGGTGGGGTGTTGAACCCAGGACCTTGTACATGCAAGGCAAGAGTTCTCCCAGTGAGCCACACCTCAAGCCCTTTTTTTAAAGACAAGGTCTTGCTCTATAATTCAAGCTAGTCGTGAACTCACAGCAGTCCTCTTGCCTTAGCTTCCTGAATGCGGGGATTACAGGCAAGTGCCACTACACCTGGCTCAGGAAAAAAAGGTTCTATAGCACAGTAGGATGACTATGGTTGACAGCAAGGACCTGAATATTTCAAAATAGTTACTCGAGAGGATTTCAAGGGCTCCCAACACACACAAAATGACAAATGCCTGAGGTAATGGCGATGCTAATTAACTTGACTGGACCATAACGCATCATTTAGACATACTGAAATGTTATAGTTACTGTACCCCATAAACATGGGGCATAATTACGATATTAATTAAAAATAGAGACACAAGGGGCTGGAGGTTTTGTTCAGTGGTAGAGAGCTTGCCTAGCATGTTCAAGGCCATAAGTTCAGTCCTCAGTAACACACATGGGCATACACACATAAACACAGAAAAAGAAAGTATTTTGCTCTATAAGTGGATCCGCTCTTTGGATTTTTCTTTGAACTATTCAACATCTGTATCCCTCAATAACAATGACTTTAGCTGGGCATGGTGGCACATGCCTGTAATCCCAGCACTCAGGAGGCTGAGGCAGGAGGATCCTTGCAATTTTGAGACCAGCCTGGGCTACAAAGTGAGCTCAAGGCCAGCCTGAACTGCATAACAAGACCCTGTCTAAAAAAAAAGACCAAACAAACAAATCCAAAAAAACTCCAATGATTTAAAATCTTTATACATACTAATTTTATAAATGCTGAGGAACGATGATTTTGCCCTTTCACAACTTAACAGGGTAAAACATTACTTACCTGGAAAAACAACTAGTTTATCAAAGAACTGTTTAGTCATAAAGCACACTTCAGACCTTATTATTTCCACCAACCCTAATCTATTTTATCTCGATCACTGCCCAGTCCTCCTTGGATCCATACAGTTTTCAAGCATTAAATTGATGAAGTAAGACCCACACTTTAAAAAGCACTTGTATTAAAGATAAGCATCAAGAAGGGCTTTTCCGTGCCCTGTACCTCAACGACAGAGGGCACAAAGTCCTCTAACAGGTTTGCGGACATCCAGGAGCAGAGCAGACCTGCAGCCTTGTCCGAGGGAGACAGGAAGACCCTGCAGAAGCGACCTTTAAAGCATGGCTGTTAGGTGAATGGGGTTTTCGACTGCTGGGAACACTCACCTTGGTCAGGGAAAGTGCATGAAAGCAGCGCAGTGACTTTCTTGCACCTGAAATCAGACAAGTATAGCTGTGCACTCAGACAGGAAGGTCTCTGTGACCAATGAGGACCAGATGCCACCACAGACAGGAATTATTAGGGGCCGGATGGCCCCAGGAGTTAGTCACCAACCCAAAGCAATGTATGCACTGGTAAAATGCAGAAAGGGTTGAAAAGCCCTAACTCGAGTGAGTAGATTCCTGCCTTCCCTGCAGAATGAAATCTCACCTGGAAATTCAGCTCAGTGACAGAAAGACAACACCTGAGCTTACTTTCTGAGACTCATACTCATGCCTCAAAATCACTTCAAACAGCAAGATGGTCACAGAAACTGATTCTTCAGATCAAGTTCTGGAGTGCCATCAGTACTGTACTACTTTAGATAAATACTCATGATTTAACCATCACTTGCTTTCATGGCCTACTCTTAGAGACTAGAAATTTTGAACACTATGTCACATGTTTGACTAAATGGGGAGCCGGGCAGTGTGATGCATGACTATAATCTCAGCACTGGGGAAGCTGAGGCAGGAGGATCACCATGAGTTTGAGACCAGCCTGTTACATGGAGATCCTGTCTCAAAACACAAAAACCAAGCCTGAGTGGGGTTTTACAAGAAAGAAAGTTAATTGAGCCAAAACATAATCAAAGACATATATTCTTGAGTTCAAGGGATCTTCCGGTCTCAGCCACTTCAGTAGCTCGGATTATAGCTACACTAGGCGGTACACACCAGGCTTAGAACACACATTCTTTTAGTAGTAGTAGTAGTAGTAGTAGTAGTAGCAGTCCATGTTTACAGCAGCTACTGTTTATATTCCTGTGCAGAGCTGGCACGTGGACGCATCTTCATTCCTTTTTCCTCCCCTCCCTCTAGATCCCTTCCCCCTTGATAAAGTTCTATCTCCCTACTTTCTATTACCTTTCATTTCGCTTGTTTGTAATTTGGGTTTCTCACTAAGAAAAACCCTGTGATAATGAAGCCCACATGTCTGATTTATTTCACCTCATGTTATGGTCTGGCGGGGCATCCCTTTTCTATAAATGCCTCAAGCTTATTTCTTTACCACAGAACAGTGCTTATCCACTGCCTGTTGATACAGCCTGCCTCCTAGATGCAGGGTTACGATTAGGGCTAGGGTTAGCTGCTGTGAAGTGTGCTGCTAATGAGTGTGCATGGATCGCTGCACTGTGATGTCTTTAAGTCCTTTGGGAGGATACGAGGAGGGGGATAGCTGGGTCAAATGGAATTTCCATGTTTACTTTTTGAGGAATCTGCATTCTGATTTCCATAGTGGTTACAGAGCTTTGCTTTCCCACCAGCAGTGCAGAAGCACCCTTTTCCTCCCACAACCTCGCTACCATTTGTGATTTCATTTCTTGAGCACAGCCACTCTTTCAGCGGTGAGGTAAAAATCTCAATGTTGTTTTAATTTGCTTTTCTCCAATGGCCGGCAATGGTGAGCATTTCTTCATGTATTTAGAGGTCTTTCGGACTTGTGCCAAGTGTCCATTTCGCTTTCCCTTTTGTGGATTGGGTCTTTTATTGGGGAGGGCCTCTAATTTATTGACAGAACACACATTCTTAAGAAGTTTAGTTTGCTCTAGTTCAGCATGCCCCACGTGCATTAACTCCATGTGTCAGCTCAGGCTGCAGCGGGCCGCCTGTTCGTGAGCCCCCACGGTGCCTTCCCTCGGTGCGGACGTGGAGACAGCCGGCAGCGAGCTCTCGGAGTTGGCGCTAACCAGGGTGCTCAGCCCAGGGCCTGGTGATCTCTATCTCCTAACAGCCCTTATCCAGATCTCTAAATACAGTCAGACCGGGGACTAAGTCTTTAATGCAAGGATTCTAGGGGCAGGGGACATGAGTCCATTGACAGCGCTAAGGTTTTCACATAAAGACCTAGAAAGAGGCACTGTGTCAAAGGATCAAAGACATCTACTGCATTTTCCCCTAATCTTCTATCTTGCTTTACGTTTAATCAAAGAGGCAAATGACTTCATTCCGAAGCATATTCCTAGGATAAATGGCACTTTGAGAGTAAGGTTCAACTGTAAGTTACACGTTGTATTTAGTTGAAAGAGTGAGCTGTGTTTTCACATATAGCCTGGAGATTAGTTCAAATCTCTCTCGGCCTTGTGGTGCTGGGGACCAAGCCCGGGGCTAGGCAGGCGCTCCACCGCTGAGGCTGCGCACGCAGCCCTTACTTTAAATCTTCAGGGCCGCTGCCTTTCCTCTTAGCCCTGCTCCTGCCATGAACTCTTACTCCAGAAGCCACTCTGAGAAGGGCACTGATTGTTGGCAATGTGCTCGTTTCTTTGTCGACAGAAGTACCGTCATCTTTTGGACTGCTCCTAGCGCTGTATGATTCAAAATTTCAATCCAGGATAAGAAATTTAAAAATTATTCTTCTTCCAAGAGTGGACGGTGATGAAAACAATAGTGGTAGCAACAATGATGAAAAACAATTAATAGCTCAGCATGGATTAATTTACTTAGGCTTTATTATTCTAGGAAGACATTTCATTTTGGCAAGTACTATGCTACGTTATTCACAGTGACTTGACCAGCACCAGCGTTTATCTTATAAGGTATGTTTATATATTTTATATATTTTTTTATTCAGTCAGTGGTACTAGGAGATGAGCCCAGGGCCTTCACACTGAGCTACGTTCCCAATCCTTTTTATTTTTTTATTCTGCAACAGGGTCTCCCAAGATCACTAAGTTGCCCACACCAGGCTTGAATTTATAATCTTCCTGCTTCATCTTCCCAGAATGTTAGGATTACAGGCATGTAGCATATGCCTAATTTAATATACTTGTAATTTCAAAGATCAGCTATGCAAATATGCTTTTTGATTATTTTCATTTTCCTGAATTTGTTAGACATAGGAGATTAATGGACAATTAAATTGAATAGAGACTTGCAGAAAACTATGAATAATCCCACAACTCATTCTATTATTTAAATCATAATAGCTATGAAATTTACAATGATATGTATTTTTTACATGCAACAGCTGTAATGAGTAAAGACAATTATATTCCAAAGAAAAGGACTTTAAGCATTTTAAACTGATGCTCACCAGGGGCAATTTATTTGCTGAACAGTAGTCCTTGCTTTTGTGTAGCAGAAACACTCTGAGATTTAACGTATGCTCTTCAGACCGTGACCAAAGCGTAACGTATATACCGTAAAGTCCACCCAGCTTAAGCTGCATAGACTTGTGCAACCACCACCGGTGATAACCTGCATAGCTCTTTAACTGGTCCCCCAGACTCCCTTTACACCCCCCACAGTCCAGCCAACCCCATCCTTCTACCTACAGCTGCAGGGCAGGCGCTGACCCCATCTCGGTTCATTCTTTTGGCTTCTTCAGAATTGTGCATCCAAGCACTTCTGGGCCTTTGGGCTAAGATCAAGAGCAGAATTGCACATTCTTACTCATCTGTCTTTTGTGTCTGATTTATTTCCCAACTTACCATCAAGTTTCTGAGATGCACGTAGGTTGCTCTGGTCATCGGCACATTATTTTGTTCTGAGTTTGTATTTTGCTAAATACATATACCACGTTTTGTTTATATCTTTACTGCTTGATGGGTATTTGAGTTGTTTCTGTCGTTCAACTATTATGAATAATGTTGCCAGGGACATTTATGTGAAATCTTTGTCTGAACATAAATTTTCTTTCTTTTCTTTAGTTTTGCCCCCACCCCAATTCAGTACTGGGAATTGAACCCAGAGCCTTTGCACTGACATACATCCCCAGCCTTTTAAAAATATTTATTTTGAAACAAGATCTTGCTAGATTGCCCAGGCTCGGCTCAAACTTGTGACCTCGGTTTCCTGCCTCAGTTTCCCAAAGTGCTGGGATTACAGGGATTCGCCACCATATCTGCTTGGCCATGTACTTTAATCTCTTTTAGGTAAATACATAGGAGTGGACTGCTGGGTCCTATGGTACCTTAGTTTCCATTTTTATGATACTGCCCAACTGTTTTCCAATGGTTATAGCACTCTGCATTTCCAGAGTTTGAACTGGGCTTCACTGTCATGAGCATTTGGCATTTTGATGGTTTATTTTGTTTTTGACTTTGTTTTTGGTACTGGGGATTGAACCCAGGGCCTTCACACTGTGCTACATTCCTAACCCTTTTTATTTCTTTATTCTGAAACAAGGCCTTGCTAAGCTTCTACACTGCCCAGGCTGGGCTTGAACTTACCACCCTCCTGCCGCAATGCCCCAGGGCGCTGGGGTTACAGGCTCTGCCACCACACACCTGGCTGCATTTCATTCTTTTGAAGATGAACAGTAGTATCTCACTGTGGTTTTAATCTGTATTTCACAATGGCCAACAGAGTCAAGCATCTTTCTGTTAAGAGTTATATGAATCTTCTGCCTGTGTTTTTAAATTGTGTATCTGATCATTAAGTTGCAAAAGTTCTCAATGAGAACTGGATACAAATGTTTTGTCAACTAATGTCTGCAAATATTTTCTCCAAAGCTGTAGCTTGCCTTGTCATTTCTTTTAATGTTTTAAACAAGCAAAACACTAATTTTTTGAAGTATATTTTTTCATGTATGGTTCATGCGTTCTGTGTCTTATCCCAAGATTACCAACTTTTTTTCTACACTACATATTAATTTTTCCCTCAAATTTAGGCCTATGATCTACTTTAAATTAACTTTGGTATATGACATGCAAAAATCAAAGTTCATTTCGTTTCCATGTAGATAGCGAGGCATTTTAAAGTGACTTTTTGAAAAACCATTCTTTTCCCATTGAATTTCTCTGGCACCTTTGCTGAAAATCAATTGACCACATGAATGTGAATTCATTTCTAGGTCCTCAGGTCTGTTCACTGATTTATTTCTATGTTTATGAACTCTTTCATTTTTAAACCTCCAGCAAAAGGTAAGAAGTAGAGAAAAATATGTTCAACATTTTTCAGTGAAGCACACAACTTACCAACCAAATAAAGACAATCTCTCTCTATAGTATAAAAAATATACCACATAGCTTTAAAAAATGATAAATTATTTTGGAATTTTATTAGATCTTAAAAAATATCAGAAGAGAAAGACCTACTGCTTGAGATGATAAGCTGTTCATAAGAACTGCATCCCTTATGTTCATCTACAGGGATAATTTTCAAATTTGAGAGGGCTAAAGAGGCATTATTATGAGGCAGCTGAAGCACAGCAAGAACACACTTAGCTCCCTTAATCTGGTTCACATCTTCAGCCAGCCGTTAATTACATCCATGAGTAGAAAACTAACACTGGGTGGTGTAACCGGGGAACCACTGTGAGCAGCTTTGAGACATGGAGAGGACACAAAAGTTGCCAGAAGACTGAGGAAGCACAGATGTTTCCATTTTCAAAACATGAAAGATGGATTCCAGAAACTAAATGCTAATAAGCATGGTTACTGAAAGCTGGGAAAATTATAGTAGAGATGGAAGCATATAGTTTATCAACATCTTTTCAAGTGATCAGAAGATAAAATTGTTTCTTCACTACACTAAATTACTTAAATTACATATCTGAAAATAGCTAAAATAGATTCTAAATTATTCTAAGTATCCAGTAAATATCTTTATAAAAAGCAAGGCAATCTCAAACCTGTCTCTGGTAAATCACATAACAAAAAGAAAGTAAGTACATGAAGTAAGAGAGAGAGAAACTGCACAAAATTACCTAATACTGTGTATAATCCAACACTTAAAAATAGAACATCTTGAAGAAATGGACTCATCTCACATTATCAGAATTGATGCCCTCCCCTTTCTGTGGCAGAATTACTGACACAAAGCACCAACTGAAATACTCAAGCAGTTGAATATATGAATTTAAAAGTTAGGGAAGAAACCAGGGCCAGAAATACGAACTTGGGTGTAGTCAATGCATTTGTAGTATTTATATCTATGAAGACCAGAAGAGATCAACAAGGACATGAGTATGAACAGAGAGGAACCCCCAGGCCCACACGGAAGGTTATTAGTCACTCTGCCATCCCTGAGAGAAAATACCTGACACCCACAACTGAAGGAGGAGAGGGTTATGTTAGCTCATGGTTAGAGAGTGTGGTCCATGGTTGGCTCCCTCCAAGACAGAAATGGCACGGCAGAGGAAAGCTGCTCACTGAGGGAAGCCAGGAAACAGAAAGAAAGGAGGGGCCCAGGACAAGAGCACATCTTTCTGGGCCATATTCCCAGTGACCCACCTCTTCTGAGCAGACTCCACCTCCTAACAGCACATTTGGCTTCACACTCGTCAGTGGGTTAATCCACTAATCAGTGTTATGGCCCCACAATCCAAACACCTTCCAAGACTCAGCTCTGAACACAAGAGACTTCCGGGGGACATTCTAGAGGATTCAGTAAAAAAGCCTGAAGGGGAAAGCCATTGAAATGAGTGGCAAAAGACATGGGAGAAAGTAGATCCTGAAAGATAAATGGTGATAAAAGATAAATGAAAGATACATAGGACCAAAAACAGAAACACACAGAGATTGGACAAGTGTAGTTTCAATTTGTCTATTGTCAGGAACAAAAGCCTAAGTAGACTAGGTTTACGATGAAATGAGGGAAAAAGAAACAAACAGTATTCTAAAGAGTTTTTCTACGGAGAGGAGTAAGAAATATAATATGAAAGGGAATGAAAGATCAAGGACAACATTTTGCCCATTTTGGGTTTTTTTTAGAAAGAGAGATTTTACATGTTTGTATGCTAGCAAAAACAATCCTATAGAAAGTAATTGATGGAGGAGGGAGAGGGAACGATTTCCAGGGGGAAAGTCCTGGAATGGCTTAAAGGTATGCACAAGAAAAGGTTCTATATAATCCACGGAGGCAAGTCAGTGTAAATGAAGAACAGACTGTTAGATGACCAGAGACAGTATGAGGTATTGCACATTAGGTTTTCAGGAATCAGACAGTGAGACAGAATGAGAAACTTACAATGTTAATAGGGGATTAATTTCTGTGGGGGAAAAAGGGTCTGGGAAGCCATCAGCCCAGTATGTAGATGCCTGTGACGATGCCCTAACAGTCTCTACCAGGCCAGCCCCATGGCCACGACTGCCCTCTGGATTAAAAATGATAGGTTCCTGCATGCTGCCTTGACTGCGGTCCACTGGAGAGGCCTGTGGCCTTAGCGTGAACCCTGAAGGCATCAGTAGCGGGGACTATCAGCCAAGCATGCTCCTTGCAAATGGGCAGCAGGCTTTCCTCGGAGTTGTGTGTGGGCATACGTTCACACAAAAATTTTCTTGATTACTTTCATCTTCAACAGTGAAATATGCAGTCATTGGCTTGAGTGTTAGAGGTCTGTAGCAAGAGGAGAAAGCATTTAAACAATAATTGGAGGAATACTGGTATACGAGTAAATATAGAAGCTTCTACACGACCCCAATGATTTATCTAGTAGTTGTTATGGTTTAGGTCTTAAAAATGTCTCTCAAAAACCTGATGCATTCAGAGGTGGGGCCTTCACAAGGTCACTGGATGCTGAGGGCTCTAACTTCACCAGTGGGTTAACCCATTGATGACATCATAATTGGATGGGATTAATAGAAGGTGCTGAAAGCAGGTGGTAGGCCTAGCTGAAGGCAGTGGATCATGAGGGCATGACCTTGGGGAGTAAACTGGTCCCTGGTCCTTCTCTGGCTCTCTTCCTCTATCTGCTTCCTGTGCAGCTTTTCCACATGAGGTTTCTGCCTTGCTATAGACTTCCTAAGAGAAATGGAAGCCTCCTCCTTTAAATTGTTATTCTCAGGTATTTTGTCACAGCAACAGAAAACTGACTAATATAACGGTGTTTGGTGGTTGTAAATTTAAAGCAAAGTCAGTAGGAAAAGAATCAGGAGAGGCAAGAATTATTGAAATAACGAAAACTTTTAGTATCAGAAAGACTTGAATTTGCCAAGTTAAGGCAAAAATGCCAAGAAAATATATAGATCAATGGCTAAGTATGCTGGAATGACTTTTGAAATGTTAACTATTGTAAAAAAAAACCTATTGGTAGCAGTTATACAAGGAAACATTATACCCACAGGAACAGGAGATATGCTGGGTCCATATTCTCTGAGGAAACAATGGAACAACATACAAAATTAAAAGTTTAATTCCAAGAAACAGAAAACCCAATACAAGTCGAATAAATAAGGCAGATTTATTATCTCACATTACAATTTCTAACTTGTCTCTCAGATGGACTAATTTATTGGCTCCAAGACCTAAATTCTTTGCAGTTTTTCAGTTTTGCCAGGCTCAGAGGATCAGCCTTGTTCGCAGTGACTCCTCCCCTTAAGAGGAGGAAAAGGTCCTCCAGCTCCGAGTACGTGTAGAAATAACAGTATCAGGCAGCAACCACAGAAGGTCTTGCTGGCTAGAACTGGGTCACATTCTTACTCCTAGGCCAATCATTTTTAAGAATACAATGGCTAGTAAAGTACACAGATGGGTGATGAGAGAGGATTACCCAAACAGAACCAGGGTTTCCTTAATAAGGAATAAGGGGAAACAGCTATTAAGTAGGCAAGCCCTTGTACCTTGTGGGAGGGAGGGATGTTGTGACCTGAAAATAACAATATCCAGCTATACTATCAGTTGAGAGAGGCATAAAGCATATTCTCAGAGATAATTATACTTAGAAAATCTGCCTTCCATATAGACTTCTTCAGATTTTTTCTTGAAAACATTACAGACAGCTGAGAAATAAGACTGAAAATGAACTCATGAAAGCAGTAATAGTGACCAATGAATCCAACAAGAGCTGAATCTGGTTTTTTAATAAGTATATCAGCAACTTTCACTTTTAGAAACTGACATTTACGTTGTGACCTGAAAACTGAGAAGTATTCAGACAGGTAAAGAATTAAAAGAGGGGCCGGGGACTTAGCTCAGCAGCATAAGTGCCTGCCTTGCAAGCATACGGTCATGAGTTCAATTCCCAGTACCAAAAAAAAAAAGAGTTGAAAGAATATTCCAGACAAGAATAATGATGTGAACACTTTGCTAAGACTGGAGTGTTAAACACAAGATACATCAGGCAGGATTGAGAGCTTACTAAACCCTGTGTTCCACACTAGGGTCTGGAGTTTTATTTTAAGTATATTGAAAATTGCTAATGTATTTTAAGGAGAGGAGTAACATAGCTGCCTTCTATTTTAAGAAGGTCCTACTGGCTGTTCTTTAAAAAGACAGATGGGAAGTGGAAAGGTGGAGGTTAGGAGGCTACTGAAGATTAAAAAATTGTGTTATTTGGACTGAAAAGGAGGGTGAATATGGGGAGAAGCAGACGGGAAACCAGAGACGCTAACCAGGACAAGCTGAAGAATGGTATGCCTATGAGGATGTGTGGAGGGAGTGCACCATCAAGAACTGACTTCATTCATTCATTCATTCATTCATTCATTTAGGTACTGGGTATTGAGCCCAGAGCTTCTGCATCAAGTAGGCCTCCCCCAACCCTTTTTAAATTGAAGACAGGGTCTCACTAAATTGCACAGGCTGAGACTGAACTTGTGATCCTTCTGCCTCAGCCTCCCAGAGTGCTGGGATTATAGGCATGGACTACCATGCACACCTTCATGGACACAGACTTCTGACTGTAGCACTGACAGTGCCACTTTCTAAAATGATTACCAAAAGACTAACAAGTTGTGGGAGGAGTGGGGAGATGGAAAAGGGAAAACGAGCTTGATTTTGAGTATTTTAAAGATGAGAGTGGCTGGGAATGGTGGCACAAGCCTGCAGGCCCAGGCACTTGGGCAACATAACAAGACCTTGTGTTCAATAACAACAAAAAGGTGATGTCTGTGAGCCATCCAGATGAAAATGCTGTCACTCTATCTTCCTCTACCATTAATCACTCCCTACAAGTCTTAAACTCACACATCTCCCCCTCCAATCTCTACCTCATGTCTGGAATCTCAATCCCAGCATCCTCTATACCCACTGAGAGCAATAATCTGTTGACCCTTCCAGTGTTCCTTTTGTCCTTACTTCTCTGCTCAGAGGCTGGGGGTTGAACTGTGCCCCCCAAAGCATAACTCGTGGTCCTGTGTCACTTTATTTGACTCTACGGGCTTTGCAGGTGTGAACTAAGGTGAAGTCATTAGGCCAGGCCCTAATTCAACGAATGGTGTCCTTATAAAGGGAAAACTGGAAATTCACAGAGAGGTGAAGTGGCCATGAGAAGGCAGAGGTAAAGATTAGTATTATGCCACCACAAACTGAGGAAAGCCAGGGCTATCGGAAGCAGAAAGAGACTAGGAGCAAAAGACTAGAAGAAGCTTCAGGAGAGCTTGATCCTGCCAACAATGATTCAAATTTTTGGCTTCTAGAACTGTGAGAAAATAAATTTCTATTGTTTGAAGCCACCCAGTTTATGGTACTTTGTCACAGCAGCCCCAGGAAACTAATACAGTAGGTTAAATTACAGAATGTCAAAATTATTACCTTGACCAAATAAAATCACTGCATATATTCTAAATTCTCTTGCCTTTCTCTTACTTTACTCTACTTACACAAACAAAATAAAAGCTCTGCAAATCCAATTTCCAGCCCCTTCCCTAAAGGCACGGGGCTGGAGAACACACAGCATGTGACTGGTCTCACACACAAGATGGAACAGTAACTGGACTCCGTGGCTGCCTGCAACCACACTGCGTGTCTCTATCCACTTACTCTTCCTTTCTCCCATAAGCTACACTATCTCGTATTTTCTCATAAAACCTCCAATGCCTCCCTCGTGTTATTCCTGGCTACCTATATCAGTGAGAAAATCAAAATGTCCTCTTTCTCCTCTCACAATCTTTCCTCTCTACCAGATCATTCCCATTAGCTATTACTTCTTACTTATTAAAAATAAAACTGACAAAACAATACTCTTTTTATCTCACTTCCCTTCTCATAGCCCTGTTTTTCTCCTTTCCTTCACAAAATGACATTTATCCCAGTTGTCTTGAGAGTTCCAGTTTATATTTAATTAATTAACTTGGTTTAATTATTAATGGTGCCCTTTTCAAATGTGTTTCACTTTGCATCGTAAACAACTGGTTTGTTTCCCTTTCAGTGTTATGTGCGTGACTGGAAAGAACTGTCTGTGCTCACCGCCTTTCGCTTCTCATCTTCCGTTCTCTGGGCCCCACTGCAGTGAGGTCCTGTCCCCACATCTACGCTGACACTGCTATTCTCAGGGCATCAACCATGACGTCCACAGTGTTAACTCTCATCATCCATTATCTGTCCTCATGTTTTTGACCTTTCAGCAGATGTAACAACAATTTCCGCCCTTTTAATTTCTTCATTTGTTTTCAGGGTTACCACATCCTCTTGGTTTTCCTCGTGTCACTTAGGAAAAAAGTTATCTGTGTTTCAGGTAGTAGGAAGGAAAAAGAAAGAAACAGGCCACGCCCTTTAAGAAACTTCTCAGAAGTGGCATGTAACCCACCTGCTTGGTCACATGGCCACCTTAGCTGCACAAGAGGCATGGAAATACATAATTCATATATTTTCCCCTCCCAGGTAACCACCTAAAAACTCGGGATTCTATTATAGTGGAACAAAAAAAATACTAGGAAACATCAATTTTCAAGTTTTCTATGACTGTATTTTTGACAGCAGAAAACAATTGCACTTTAAAAGTACAAATGAGTAATGATAAAAGGAAATGAGAAAGTTTAACAAAGTTTTTAGTCTCAGATTATTAGACATTTGCCTTTTGCTTTTTCTTCAATGCAATTCTGAAGCATTAATGTGTATGTAATAAAGTGAACTGGGGTTTATTTTCAGTAAATATGTGACAGTAGCTACAACACTGGATATGTAAAGAGCTCTTGTACAATTAAGGAAAAATGCTGAGGTTCTAAAAAGTAAAAAATAATGCCCCATATATACCACAACTAAACATAACTGTTAATTAAAAAGTATTAGAAATGCACAAAACATACAGTTCCCCCAAGAGGGTCTCAATGTGTAGTTAAGGCTGTCCTTGAACTGACTATGTGGTCCAGGCTGGCCTCAAACTCTGCAGTCTCCCAAGTGCTGGGATTACACGTGTATACCACCATGCCTACTTAGCTATCAACTTTACAAAAAAGTAACTGTTTTATTTTTAATGATGATATTCACTCCTGAGTAAGACTGCTTCTCAGAATATAAACGTCAGCCTTTTAGAAAGCAGCTGCTAACAGGAAAGTAATTGTCTTTTTTTCAGTTATTGTACTTTTGGAAATCAATCCTAGGAAATTAATCCAACATAGACTCTTTTGGCAGAAAGATGTTCA
>PVJX010034493.1:0-18895 GCA_004027295.1 Dolichotis patagonum | reverse complement strand
GACAGTATAGTGAAATTGGCACAGAACATCACAGCAGGTCACCAGGACAACAGTAACAGGCAATATTGTATACCTCGTTGTCTTCACAATAGTTGTTCTTCTACTAGGTACAGAAAAATCAAAGAAATACACATTATAGAACACATCAACACAGAGTATTGAATAGAGCAACACCGTTAATCAGGACAAAGCAAAACGGCCATAAAAATATTTGCTAGGCAGCAGGCTGTTTACTGGTTGGCTCAGCCCCCTAAGTTCCAGCATGGCGCGGATCTCAGGAGATGCTCTTGCTTCTGGTTTGCCCACCCTGGGGTGGCCGCGGATTGCCAGACCACAGTCACTTATCAGGGCAGGAGGCTGCTTACTGGTTGGCTCGGCCCCCTAAGTTCCAGCATGGCGCGGATCTCAGGAGACGCTCTTGTTTCTTGTTTCCCCGCCCTGGGGTGGCCGAGGCTTGTCAGACCACAGTCACTCTCCAGGGCGGCAGGCTGCTTACTCAACAATGTAGGCTTTCAAAACAAGGTGGTAGGAACATAACTAAGGTTGTTATTTTGCATAGTTATCTTCAAAAGAATTACTCAGATTACCAGATATAAACATGCAAAATTGATCCAATCCTATGAATGTTAATTCTTTTGTTCCAAGAACTAATAGAATTAGTAGCACAATCATCTTAGGTATTTTAAGTGTGCATATACAATCTTATATCTTTTTCTTTTCCCTTCCTTCTTTTCTCATTTTCCATATCTGGGTTATTTTTTCCCCCTTTGAACAGTTGCTTAGCCTTTCACAATACTTATTGAAGATTTTGTATCTTATTTACTCTTTCAGTTTTTTACACTAGGGAGACAATACGGTATTTACCCATGTGAGTTTGATTTATTTCACTTATGAGTATGATCTCAAGTCGCATCCATTTATTATAAAAGCCTCAATGTGATCCTTCTTTTTTAGTTGAGTAGTACTCCATTGTATCATAATACCACATCTTTTTTTATCCATTCCTCGGTTGATGGGCATCTAGATTGTCTTAATGTAGACTTTTTGTCTCTCTCCTTTTCTTTCTCTTTCTCTCACTTTTTTCTTTTTTCTGTCCTTTCTCTTGCTTTCTCTCTTTTTCTTCTCTCTCTCTCTCTCTCTTTCTCTCCTCCCTTCTCAGTCTTTTCTTTTTCCTGTACTGGAGATGAACTGAGGAGCTCCACACTGATCCTTATCCCCAGGCTGTTTTTATTTGTTCTTTCAATATAGATTCTTCCTAAACTATTTAGTTGCCTGGGTTGGGCTAAAACTTTCATCCTTCTACCTCAGCTTCTCAGAGTGCTGAGATTACAAATATATGTCACCATGCTTGACTGTAATCTTTTTTTTTTTTGACTGCTTAGTATCTCAACACCCTGCCTGTATTTGTGAGTTTTTTTTTTAATGCTATGATACTGAATATTTCTATCACCAAAGAAGCTGAAAAATCTCAGTACTTGTTTTACTAAACTTCCTTGACACATGAGCAGGGCATATGACTAGGTTTTACCAATTTGATGAGTTGTAATCTGAGCAACTACTTTGAAGATAACAGTACACATTATATTATCTATTGTTAGTCTCCCCCTATTATGTTGATTTGAATATCCTGTATCATTGCTTTTATTCTTTTTTGTTTGTTTGTTTGTTTAAAAAAACCCACATCTTTACTATCTATTCTATGGCTGATAGGCATTTGGGTTGTTTCCAATATTTAGCTATTATGAATTGTGCTGCTATAAATATGGGTGCACATATATTGCTGTGGTATGACATTTTCAATTCTGGGAAATTGCCCAGAAGGAGAATAGCTGGATTGAATGGGACTTCCAGTTAAGATTTTTTGGTTTTGACAAATCTTCACATTAATTTGCACAGTCTACATTCCCAACAACAGTGGAGAAGAGTTCTTTTCCCCCGATATTCCTGCCAGAATTTATTATTGGGTGATTTCCTCATTATAACCATTCTTTCTGAGTGAGAATTTCAGTGTTGTTTTAATTTGCATTTCTTGAATGACCAGTTATGGTGAACATTTTTTCATATATTTATTTGCCATTTGTATTTGTTCACTTGAGAAGTACAAATTCATCTCAGATGCCTGTTTTTGGATTGGGTCTTTGAATTTGGGAGGCTTAATTTTTTTCCAATTCTTTATATGTTCTAGATAGAAGTCCTTTGAGAGATGGTTGGCTAAACTTTTTTTCCCATTCTGTGGATTGTCTTTTCACTATGTTGGTGATTTCTTTTGATGTGCAAAAACTTTTTAATAAGATGAGATCCCAATTGTTTAATCTTTGAAGTGTTTCCCTCAATGTTTGCATTTTGTTCATGAACTCTCTGCCTACCCCTATGACTTCAAGATATCTACCTACCTTTGTTTTTCAGTAAATTTAATGTTTCTGCTTTAATATTTATATCTTTGATGCATTTTGACTTTAGTTTAGTGCATGGTTGATATAGGGGAATGAAACTCCCAAACTACTATGTCCGGTCCTGTGGTATCCCAAAAATGAGACAATGTCCAAAAAATGGGGGAAAAATAGCACTTTATTTTAGCTGGCACCAGTGGCACAGACACAGTGGAATCTGCAGAACTGTGCCACCAAGTTACATTTCCAAGGGGTTTATAAAGGAAAAAAATGCAAAGCAAAGGTTGGGAGGGGCGAAGGTGACCTTTTACAGAGACAGCTGGATTTACAGGAATTACAACTTGTGGTGGGTTGATTACGGGAAGCTTTACAGCTCAAGGTCAGTTTACTGGAATCTTACGGAGTACAAAGGTTACAGCTTTGTAGCTTGGTGGTCAGCTAGTTCCTGGAAATTTATAGAGAACAAAGGTAACAGCTTTGCAGGGAGAGGAGTTGCCAAATTCCTGGAATTTTACAGAGTAAGGTCACAGCTGCAAAGGTAAGGGGGTTTTGGCAAGGCCTCAGGAATTTTAGGAGGAACAAAGATTGGAATCTAGGACAATGGAAATGGCGCATACAGAACAGGATGGTGGTGCTTAGGTTAGAGTACAACAGGTACAAGCTCATGTTCTCTAAAATCAAAGAATGAATTTTAGGAACAATGGAGGTGAAGAGTAGAATATATTTATTGAGGAAGAAAGCTTCTGTCTGAAGAGAGACAGAAGAGTCCCAAGCGGGTTGCCAAGGACTATTTTCCAGGGACTTTTATAGAGCAAAATCATGAGATTAGATGGCTCAAAATTGGGGAAAATGGGAATTTGAAAAGTGGGCATAAAATGATCCAGATTTAATCCTTAAGGATTATACTTAAGGGTGTGCTTGCATTTGTCTTGAGATCTGGCCGGCAGCAAGAGGTGTGGGTCTCCTCCAAGGTCATCAGACATCTGGTCCTCTGTGCCGGCTTCCTCAAGGGCCTAGCCCTGTCTGACTGCCTATAATATTTCTAACTGGCTCAGCTGTCTGTAATATGATGATAGACATAGGTCTAGTTTTAGTCTTCAGCATGCAGAAAATTAATTTTTCCAGCACCATTTATTAAAAAGGCTCTCTTTCTTCCAGTGAACATGTTTGGCCCAACTGTCAATGTTAGGTTTTTGGAGCAATAAGAAAGAAGATAAAAGATAAAAATAGCCTTTATTACAAGGACGTAGAGAGAAGTCCATGACTATAGACAGCCTGGCATTCTCTGACCAGAATGTGGAGTATGGGATATACATATAACCTCTGACCAGGGTGGTGCTTAGGCAGGCATTGATGAAGCACAAGGGGCTGACTGGGACCTTTTTGGTGCGACTGGGACCTTTTTGGTGCCACTGGGAAAGGAAAAAGGAAGTTGTCACAAGGGAAAGAGGAAGTGACCTCCTTTTTGGTTCCACCTCCCACCACAGTTTATTCTAGGGCAAAAACCTTTCAGTCAGTATAAGGTGGCTGAGTGTCTTTGTATATTTGGATTAGGTTTTCATTAAATCTGTGTAACAATTTTGGGAGTATGGCCATTTTAAACAATGTTGGTTCTTTTTATCCATGAGCAAGGGGTATCTTTCCATTTTCTGATATTCTCTATAATCTCCTTTTTCAAAGAACCATAATTTTCAATATATACATCTTTTACTTCCTTTGGTAGATTCATTCCTAAGTATTTCATTGTTGGGGTGCTGTTATGAAAGGTATTGTTTCCCTAATTTGTCTCTCAGTGAGTTTATTGCTTGTGTAAAGCTACACTGCTTAATTGCCTAGTAACGCAATTGCCTAGTAAGGAGTCCTTTGGTGGAGTTTTTGGGTTTTCTATGTAGAGATTCATGTCATCTGCAGATAATGATAATTAACTTCTTCCTTTCCTATCTTTATTCCTTTTATTTTTCTCTCTTATCTAATTGCTCTGGTTGGTGTTTCCAGAACTATATTGAATAGGAGTGGTGATAGTGGACATCCTTATCTTATTCCTGATTTTGAAGTGAAAGCTTTTAGTTTTTTCCATTTACTGTGATGTTGGCTGTTGGTTTGTTTTAGATGGCTTTTATCAGATCGAGGTACAGAACATTTACCCTGATTTTCTCTGGAGTTTTTATCATGAATGTTAGACTTTATCAAAAGTTTTTCTGCGTTTGTTGAGATGATCATGTGATTTGTATCTTTGGCTCTGCTGATATGATGTATTACCTCTATTGATTTTCACATGCTAAACCATTCATGCATTCCGGGGATGAATCCCACTTGATCAAAGTGCATAAACTTGATGATTTGCTGCATTCTGTTTGCTAGTATTTTACTGAGAATTTTGGCATCTATGTTCATTAGGGAGATTGACTTGTAGTTCTCATTTTTGGTTGGGTCTTTCTCTGGTTTTGGTATTACAATAATATTTGCCTCTAGAAATGAGTTAGGGAGAACTATTTCCTTTTCAGTTTCACTAAAGAGCTTGAGCAGTAATTGGCATTAAATCTTTTCTAAATTTCTTCTAGAATTCAGCCATGATTCCAGCAGGACTTGGGATTTTCTTTCCTGGTATAAGTTTTTAATTACATTTTCAGTTTCATTAACTAATAGTGGGTTCCCCAAATTTTTATACCTTCTTCATTCAGCTTTGGTAATTCAAATGTATCTAAAAATCTATCCATTTCTTCTGTGTTTTCCATACTATGTGAGTGAAGATTTTTGAAGTAAGTATTGATGATATGAATTTCCACAGGATCTGTAGTGATTTCACCCTTTTCATTTTTCATTGTATGAGTTTGAGTCTTTTCTTGATAAGGTTGGCCAGGGGTTTATCAATTTTGTTTACTCTTTCAAAGAACAAACTCTTCAATTGATTAATTCTTTGAATTATTTTTTTAGTCTCAATTGCATTAATTTCTGCTCTGATCTTTATAAATTCCTCCTTTCTATGAGCTTTTGGCTTGACTTACTCTTCTTTTTTTAGAAGCTTGAGGTGTAGCATTAGGTTGTTTATCTGTGTTTGTTCTGTTTTCCTGATATAAGAATTTACTGTTATGTATTTCCCTCATAAGACTGCTTTCATGGCATTCCACACATTCTGGTATGTTGTATCTGAATTTTCATTTGACTGTAAATATTGTTTAATTTCTTCTTTAATTTTATCTGTGAACCATTGGTTGTTCAGGAGAATTTTATTTTCCATGTGTTTATATAGCTTTTGAAGTTTCTTTTGAAATTGGAAATTAATTTCCAATTTCAGTGCACTATGGTTGTATAATATGCATGAGATAATTTCAATTCCTCTGCATTTACTTAAGCATGTTCTGTGGACTAGTGTACAGTATATTTTAGAGAATATCGCATGTGTAGCTGAGAAGAATGTGTATTCTGACATTGTTGGGTAGAGCATTCTGTAAATGTCTATTAAGTCCATTTTTTCATGTTTGATTCAGTTTTGTTATTTGTTTGCTGACTTTTTGTTTAGTTGATCTCTCTTGATGATAATGGGGTATTAAGATTCCTTGTTACAATCATGTTATTGTTTGAATTTTTGTGTCTATTAATATTTGCCTAATAGAGTTGGGCACTCCCATATTTGGTGCTTATATATTTATGACTGTTGTCTCTTCCTGTTGAGTTTTTCCCCTTTTTCTCTTTTGATTTTTCTTGGTTTTAAGTTTACATTGTCTGCAAAAAGAATAGCTACCCTTGCTTTTCTGTGTGTTGTTGTTGCATGGAGCATTGTTTTCCATCCTTTGACTTTCAGTCTATGAGTTTCTCTTTGAGTTATACATGTTTCTTATATACAGCATACTGTTGGATCTTGTTTCTTGATTCATTCTGCCAATATATTTCTTTTGATTGGTGAATTGCAGCCATTTACATTGATAGTTATAACTGATATGTCTTGGCTTATCTTTGCCATCTTATTTTCCTGTTGTTTGTTCCCTGATTTCCCCCCTTTTTAATTGCTTTCCCTACCTAGTAGTTTCATTCTGTTATTTCTCTGGGAATTGTGGTCATTTTAATCTCTATCTAGAATATCTTTTAGTACTCTTCTAGGGTTGGTTTGGTGGACATGAATTTTTTGTTGTTTTTTGTCCTGGAAATATCATATTTCTCCATTAATATTGAAAGACAGTTTTGTAGGGTATATCAATCTGGATTGGAAGTTGTTCTCTTTCAGGACTTGAAATACTTCACTGTAAGCTCTTTGTGACTTGAGGGTTTGTGTTGATAATTTGGCTGTAATTTTAATGGGCTTTTCTTGGTAGGTGATCTGTTTCTTTTCTTTAACAGCTTTTAATATTCTGTTTTTGTCTGAATTTCTGGGATCTTGATTATTATGTGTCTGTGTGTAGATTTATTTTGGTTATGGCTGTTTGGAATTTTATTTACCTCACTTATCTGTGTGTCAGATTCTGTTACCATAATTGGGAAATTCCCTGCTATTACTTCTGCAAATAGTTTTTTAAAAAAATGTATTTTGTGTTGATCCCTGCTTTTTCATTGACATCTATCAATCTTATATTTTCTTTGTATCATCTTCAAGCTGTTGAAGTGTTATTTTTTTTTTGAAGTGTTATTTTGTGGTCCCTTGTTAAAGAGTTTTCCTTTCATGATCACTAGCTATGATCCTGTCTTCAATGTCTGAAAGTCCATCTTTAGTCTTGTTTAAGCAGTTTTGCTAGCTTTCAGTGGAATTTTTAATTTCCTGAATATCTATTTGAATCTATTTCATGCATTCTATTTCTTTCTTACATTATTCATTCAAGATTTTCATCATTTTCCTATGTTCCTGTATTATTTTATCTATGTCTTCTCTAGCTAGACTGGGCAATTCCTTTTCATTTTACCTGAGAGATTATTTCTGATATGATTTCCTCTACAACTTTGTGGATTTGTTTCTTTCCTTTATTTGCTATCTTTTCAGAAATTTCAGGGGTATGTCTTCCAAGTCTTTCTGTGTTGATGTCTCCTGTACTTGTTCTGGATGGGTTGGAGGTCTGAGATTGCGTTTTGCTTTTTTTTAATCTTAACATTTCCACTCTTGGTTAATATTTCAGCCTTTTTAATTTCACTAATCTTGCCCATTTGTCTGTGTATCTTAGTCTGGGTCCTACCGCTATGTGACTGGCATTTACTCAGTTTCCAGATCCCACAGTTTAGGGGGAATTCAGTCACCTGAATTCCTCCTATAGGGCCAGTTGAGTCATGTATTCTTCCTGGGATGACTAGCCTTGGAGTATTAATATGAACCAACCCTTTGTTCATAATTATACTGCTACTTCAGACCTTTCCATGCTGCCAGACTCACCTATCCATAGTGGACACCCAAGCCAAGGCCCAACTTGGAGTTCCACAGGCCCACTCAGGGTCCTCTGGTTGCAGGGAGGACTCATCTGTGCTCTCTTGCCAGCCCACTGAGTTCTTTTGGGTGGGGGTAGGGCTCACTCATGCTCTCACCATTCTACAGATGTCTTTTGGGTGGGGAGAGGGGTCAACAGGTTCTCTTGCAAGTCCACCAAGCTCTTATGAGTTGCAGAAAGGGTCTCCAGCTCTTTCCTTGGCCCCACGAGGTCCTCTAAGTGGGGAAAGTAGGTTATCTTTAAAATAATTCTACTTGCAGATGAGGAGACTGAGGGCCATATAAATATAGCAGTCTGTTGGTTTAAATACTCAACCAATCAGTAGCAGGGGGCTTTATTCTTGGGCATCTGATTCTGGAGTCTTTGCTCACAACTATTACTCAAAGGGAAGCTTCTTGGAAGAAGTAGGTTTTTAGTTTAAAGACATACTCTCTTCCTCACCAACCCTCTTACTTATGTATAACAAGGGCAATTCCTTTTCTCCTCTGAGCTTCTGATTCCTTATCTATAAAATGAGGTGCTATTGCCAAACTTACTGAGTGACAAAAAAGCACTTTCATAAGCTGAAAATGCTTTGGAGATTTTTTGGGCTTTTTCCACTAATCTAAAGGAGCACTGTGTGAAATGATTACTTAAACTGAATGTTGGGGGGGCTTGCTGGGTGATAGGTGATGATGGTTAGTTGCTCCAATTTCTTTTCTTTTTTCTTCACATGACATCTCACCATATAATTCAGGTTGGCCTTGAACTCAGTATGTAGCCAAAACTGGCTTAGAACTCATAGAACCTCGTGTTTCAGCCTCCTGAGTGCTGAGATTATAACCATGTACCATCATGCCCAGATAGTTGCTCCAAATTCTGTTTTCAATTGAACAAATTAGAAGATAACACTTCAGATGTATGAGAAACACTGTGATCTTATATGTCAAGAATCTTCACATTGGTAACATGAAACATATGCAAGTTGGTTGAGTTGTCCTGGATACACAGAGTCATACGGTCAGAGGATTTGAAAGTTTGAAAATCTGTTCTATTTTTTTAAAGTGGCTGCCAACAAAGAAAAACCACATCTGACTTATGTTTCTGCTTGCTTAAGGCTCTTGTTGCCTAAAATTTAGGTGGGTAATCAAAAAACCTAGGAAATTATGGCTGGCTGGTGGTATTGATTCAGTTTATAACTATTATCCTCTGGTTACCTATGCTTAACTGCTTCCAGTCTGAATTTTTCTGACTCATTTGCCTTGGTGCTGCCACTCAAATTTTTCTGAATTGAAAATCTGATAATTCCACTGACTTTGTTATAAACCTTAATGACTTCCTTGTCCTTGAGATTAAAGTCTTTTGCATTTTGGGCTGAACATCCATTATTATATGTTGTCCCACTACCAGCTCATATTGTTTGGGCAAATATGACTACATTACCTGAAAGTACATTACCTGGCTAATTAGAATACCAGGGATTTGTTCAGAGATGGGCAGAAAATGCAGTTTAGGCCAGTACAATTAGGTCTTAGTTAAAGAGAGATTACTGCTGATCAGCTAGCTCTTGTAAACAGCTATGCCAAAAGCCTCACTTACCTCTTAAAACATTCACTAAGTTATTATATAACAGATTATGTTTTTACCCTATTTGTATTTTTTGTGTGTCTGTGGATAATGGGAATTGAATTCATGACCTTTTGCTTGCCAGGTAAGTACTGTGCCACTGAGCTATATCCCTGGTCTTCTGTATTGTTTTTCTATGATTTGAAACAAAAGAATTCTTACCAAACATGTTCTCTATCTAGCTCCAGCTTTTGTCTTCTGACTTATTTCCTGTATTTCTGATATAGCTAGTATGTTAAGCTCCCCAATGCACAAAGTAGTTTCATGCCTCTATATTAGTAAGCTTTCCACTACAGGTACAAAATATCTGACATACACAACAGAAAGGAGAAAGATTTATTTTTGCTCAATTTCAGAGGACTCCATCCATGGTTGTCCAGTTCCCTTGTTTAAGGCCTATGGCAAGGCAGAAACATCATGGGGAGGACATGGTGGAAGAAATCTGCTCACATAATGGCAGCCAGGAAACTGAAAAGCAATCAGAGACAAAAGGCCCACGGACCACATATAGTTACCACATCATAACTCCATGATCTGCACCTATGATGGAAAATCTTTTAGAGCTTCAGTGATACAAACAGTCCACTGTGGCATCCATGCCTTGGGTTTGCCACCACTAAAAACCCTCAAAAGAGGCCCCACTTCTTAAAAGCTCATGTTATGGATTTTGTCTAGATGTCCCTCCAAAGTCTCATAGGCGGTCATAGGTAGGCTTTTTCAGGGGTGGTTGAATCTAAAGTGTGTGACTGATTCATGATACAATGCAAGGGTTTAACGTGCTAAGATTAAGGGTGGATGATTACTAAATCAGTCCTGATTGGTTTGGCACCATCCTAATCCCAGTAGCTTGGATACAATACAAGGGACAGAAAGAAGCTTGTCTTGTCTCTTGTTTGCTTGCTTACTTTGCTGTCTTCTGCTTGCCATGAACTGGTTCTACTCTGCAATGCAACCCTACAAAACTGCCCTGTCTTGTTGCCAGCTGATTATGGGCTGAAACCTCTACAAACTGTGAGCTAAATAAATCTTTCCCCTTTTAACTTCAGGTGTTGGGTATTTTGTCTCAACAGTGAAAGAAAAGGTACTAATATAGATTGTTTAGCTAATCCACTATCCATTGATGAGATCAGCAACCTCATAAACCAATCATATCTCTAGATCTCCTGGCTCTGAATACTGCTGTACTGGAGTCGAGCCCTCAATACAAAAGTTGTAGGACACTTCATATTTAAACTGAAACAGCATCCAGGCTCTTGCATAAGCTGTATGTTCTGTCTAGAATGCCTTTCATAATTCTATTTTCTTTTATCTTCCTGCCTCATTCTGTCAAAATGCCACCCAAGAATGGTATCACTCAAAACCTCCTTTGTAATCCAAGTCTGATTTAGCTACCCTTCCCTGGATTTGTTCTCTCATAATAATTATTACTCCACACTACAAGCACTGGTTTAGTTCTCTGTCTTTCTGTCTGGATTATACATTCCTCAGAGAATGAACCTATATTTTATTTAATGTGAATCCCTAGCTCTTAGGAAATAGTGTTAGGAAATTTAATAAATGTAATTGAATGAATTAGAAGCAATTCACTCACACTTAGCTAAAATCTCTAGTGTAGATAATTTTTGGCATAATAAAGTAATTTATCTAATTGACAATGTTTCATTCAGCAGTTCTGTGCCTTTCTAGCCAGATTCTATTTAGATGAAATTAATTTTTAGAACAAATTTCCTACAAACTCTAATATACCAAAATTACTTGTTCCCAGACCACAACATGTACAGTCTACTGCTCCATAAGTTTGGGTGTGGGGTTATCTATCAGCCTCCAGATAGGCTAGGTACACTGGACTCAGATGGTTGCTGGCAGGAAATCTTGGAATAGAGTCTAACCCATTGGCTTGGGAGTGGCTGGGTTTGGTGAGCTCTGGAAGCGAATGCTGTAATTTATATGCATCAAAATGACACCTAGGATTTGGAGGCAGATTCATTTAATATCAGATAGACCCTGACTACGAATCAGTTGTTCATCAAAATGTCAGACCCTGATTTCTGGTGGTCTAGGGCTTAAATAGGATAAGCAAGCAGGAAGTACGGAGGCAGAATGACTTGTCAGTTGGGGGGTTGGTTCTTACAATATGCATCATCATGACCAACCATGCATCACTGTGATCTGTCGTTTCTAAGAAACAAAAGCAACAGGAACTGCAGCAGGAACTATTACCTGGGCATCTAACAAACTGAAGCCTACTGGCTTGGGGGAGGCATCTTTAGTTACAATGCAGTACTTTCAGAGACTCACCTTCCTTGCATTTCTCAACCCACTCCACTTGTTTTCTATTCTCTACCCAGAAACAGCTCTTGATTAGCTTATCAATACTAGCTTGAGGGCTGCAGATTTAGCTCAATGGCATAAGCACCTGCCTGTCAAGCACAAGGTCATGAGTTTTATCCCCAGTACCAAAAACAAAACAAAACAAAACACCAAAGAAACAAAAAACAAAAACAAAGAAAAAAACTAGATTGATACAAATAGACATATTCTGGATTTTGTTTGACTTGAATTTTTATCAGCCTGTGAACTGCTAAATGCCAATTTCTTCTCTTGTCTTCTGTGACTTTCAGCTTCACAACTACCTCCTAGAAGCTTGATTTCAGTCTGTTTTTCAGGTTTATCCTCCTTTTTATGGCCATAAATATTTGGTCCTTGACTGTTCAGTCCTGGTCTTTCTTTGTTAGTGTTCTACATTCTCTTCCTATGAGAGCTCACCCATACCCTGGACTTCAGTGAGTCATATCACCACAGATGTAACTCACAAATTTGATTCTCTAGCATAAATTTTTGTCTAAGCATCAGACTCATGACACAATTGTTACATAATAGGCTTACTTAGATGACTCTTCAAATTCATGATGTCTGAAAATTTCTGAAAGTATCCCAAACTTGCTTAATCCTAAATCTGTATTCTCCAACTCAACCAGGAATACTGTCATTCTTCCATTCAAGTCAGAAGCCCAGGTGTCATTGTTGGTATGGTCTACCTTTTATTAATCCATTGTGAAGACTGGATAATTTTATGGAAATATCAATTGTTCTCATCACTCTATTTTTATCACTACTACCAAATCAAATCTTTGCTACTTGCTAAAATAATCTTTCAAAAGATTTCCCAATTTATAATCTTTCCTTCTTTAATATTTTCCTACCCTGTACCAAAAGTAATCTTTTCAAAGCATACATTTATTTTGTGTTATCATATAATTAAAAATCCTTAATAGTACCCCACTGCTTCTGGACACAGATAAAATTAAGTAATTTGATTTTGAAGGCTCCAGAGGCTGTCTGTGTGTGTATTTTCTGTCTCATGTTGTCTCTTTTGATTTCTATTACTTGGGTTATACTGGCATTCAGTCCACTTTCCTATATGCCACCTTCCTATATGTCATTTTCCTTCCCAGCACAAGCATTTTAAAAAAAATTTATTTAAAGAAAAAAAAAACAGAAAAAGGGTAGAAATAATACATAATTTAAAAAAAACAGTAAGAAATCACTAGTTGATAAATTACATATTGTCCTCTTAGAAATAGTTGTTCAAGTTACAAAAGTAAAGCATACAAAGTGGACATTTAAACAGCAAGACTGCAAACAGTTCTATTTAACTATCCAACAAAAACTTAGTAATATGGTTATCAATCCTACACACTTAAACATACATGCAGTTATATCCTTTAGAGCACTTTTTTCCTCTCTTGTTTACAATAGCAATTACACATTTTGGGGTTTATTACTCCTAGAGTTCTTATTACTTTTTGCACTAGGACACAATGTGACATTTATAAATATGATTCTTATTTATTTCACTAATGAGGAAAACCTCAAGTTGTCTCCATTTTCCTATGAAGGCCTCAAGATTATCCTTTTTTATAGCTGAGTGATATTCCACTGTATAAAAATACCACATCTTTTTCATCCACTCTGCGGTTGATGGGTGTCTTGGTTGTCTCCAAGATTTAGCTGTCACAAATTGTGCTGCTATGAACATGGGTGCACAGATATCATTGTGACATGACTGTTTCAATTTTTCTGGGAAAATACCCAGGAGGGGAATAGCTGGATTGAAAGGAACTTCCAATCCTGGTCTTTTGAGCAATCTCCATACTGATTTCCACAGTGATTGCACCAGTCTATACTCCCACCAACAGTGGAGCAGTGTTCCTTCTTCCCTGCAGCCTCACTAACATTTGTTATCAGTTGATTTCTTGATGGCAGCCATTCTTTCCAGGATGAAATGAAATCTCAATGCTGTTTTAATTTGCATTTCTCGAATAACCAGTGATGGTGAACATTTCTTCTTATATTTACTTGCCATTTGTATATCTTCATCTGAGAACTGTGTGTTCATCTCCGATGCTCATTTCTGGAGAGGGCTTTTGAATTTGGGGGGGCTTGATGTTCTTCAGTTCTTTATATGTTCTAGATATGAGTCTTTTGTCTGAGGGATCCAGCACAACCATTTTTGTGATGCTCCTTTAATTCTCCTCTTTAGTTGATTAAATCCTCTGCCTATCCTTTGATCTCATATCCATGCTCACTCCTTCAGGGAAGCTTTCCCTGAGGTCTCATTTGTGCTCTTATAGCACTGAAGACCTCACCTTTACAGCATTAACTGTAGTTCTTTTTAAAATTTTATTTTAAAGAGGATAAAACAGAATAA
Organism: Dolichotis patagonum; assembly: GCA_004027295.1. Classification (NCBI taxonomy): domain Eukaryota; kingdom Metazoa; phylum Chordata; class Mammalia; order Rodentia; family Caviidae; genus Dolichotis; species Dolichotis patagonum. The sequence continues at coordinate 4,784 of PVJX010034493.1, read as the reverse complement.
AACCAATCAAAACAAACCAGTGTAAGAGATACCGGACTTCAAAACATTATGAAATCAACAATAGTTGCCATAATGCCTTTTTATGTCTTCAAAATAGCTGCAGATAACTACAGACATAGTAAAAATAAAACAGAACAAAATAGAATAGATACAATAAAAACAAAACAATGAATGCAATAAAGGATTTCAAAACAATCCAATAGTAAATCCAAAATTGCTACCATAGTTTATCTTGCTATCTTTGAAATAGCTACTTCTGCGGTTGGATTTAGCATAATCAAACAAAACAAAAGTGATAAAACTCAACCCAATAAAACAATGGAAGTGATATAGGACCTCAAAACAAGACTATAGGGAATCAACAATGGCTATGACCCTCAGAAGGAGATCCCTCCCTGGATGCCACACTGTGTACTGCTCTCTTCTGAACCTATCTATGATCAGACCACAAACATTAGACAGGCAATGTTAGTGAAACACCAAAGCACCACAGGCATCCAATTGCATTTCACCTCCATAGCTATCATCACAGTCTGTGTTTCTCCAAATAAGCTAGTCACTTACAGGGGATGGGGTGTGGCAGGGAGGATGGTACTTCTTGTATTCCCAACCAGTGCTGCAAGGGGCTGGAGTCTGGCTTTTCCTGGTCTGGCAGTGGCCCGTACATGGTGCTGGTTCCCAAACTGGGCTTGTTTACTGGTGTGCCTTTGTGTCCCCCACTCCATCCATGAATGGCACTGACTCACAGAGTGAGGCTTGGGTCTAGCTGTTCCCATTCTGGTGGTGGCCAGAGCAGGTTGCTGGTTCCCAGACTGGGCTTGTTTGCTCCATTAACTATAGTTTTAACTTTAACTTTTTGTGTACAATTGTATCATAGTGTTTCACTTAGCTTAGATTCTTATTCACTTGAGGGAAAGGCCATGTAATTTTGCTTAACTTTTTTATTGTCAGGTAATGTTATATAATAAGTGACTCCAAAATATAGTGACTTAAACAACTGGTCACTGCGTAAGATTTTCAACTTAAGTAGTCATTAGGGAGATGCAAACCAAAACCACAGTGAGATTCTACCTCATGCCCACCAAGATGGCTATTAAAAGTGAAAATGTGGAGAAATTAGAGTTCTTATGTATTGCTTGTGAGAGTGTAAAATTGTTCAAACACTCTGGAAAACATTTTGACATTTCCTCAAAGAGTTATACATAGGTCCTGCATATGTAGCTCAGTGGTAGAGAACTTTCCTAGCATGTGTGAGGTCCTAGATTTGATACACAGCACCACACACACACATGCATGTGCATGCATGCACACAATAAACATAGAGTTATCATATGGCCCTACAATTTCACTCTTAGGTACATGACCAAAGAAATTGAAAATAGATACTCAAACCAGTACTTTCATACACCACAATATGATTATTCACAAAAACAAAAAGAGAAACAGCTCAAAAGTCTATCAATGGATAAACAAATTATACATATATAAAAATAAGTATAGATATGAGCAAGTATATAGTAATATATATTGCAATATACATAAGTCCATTATAAAGATATATTTTTATATATGGAGATATTATATATGGACATTATTAATATATATATGGATATTATAAGGCCATAAAGAGAAATCAATTTCTGATGTATACTACAATGTGGATAAATGGTGGTGTAAGTCAATGATTGCAAAGCTGGCAAAAGATGTACACACTTTGCTCATGAGAATCTATGAGTGCTAATGGCAGTGCATGCTGGTGATCCTCACTAGGACAGCACTTAGGAGCACTTTACCTTTTTACTCTTGCTCTTCTTGGATCATCACAATCAAAGTCTGTTCTTACTTGTTGCTCTGACATTTGAATTTTTCCTTTGACTCATTCACTTAACAGGTAATAATCAAGCACCTCCATTATACTCAGGTCTGGGATAAAATGATGAATCGCACAAACAGGGTCTCTGATCTCGTAGAATTTCTACTCTCTTTAACGACATTAACATTTCCAAATCTTCCTTAGGGAGTTCTGTATCTGTGACATTTTGCTCAGGGACACCAAGAAGGTGTTAGGCTGAGAGTACCTTAGCACAGAGGAAGAAGATCCCCAATTTCTCAAACAGCCCATCTGTAGGATGAGATACTGTTTTGCACAAAACTGTCACCACAGTGTCCTCTTGACCTGTTTTTTGAGTTGAAACCAAATAGTTAATGATAGATCTCTATAGAATTTAATTTTGATAAAATTTTTTTATCACAGTTTGAAAATCGAGATTATTTTGGCACCAAATAGAGCCTGAAGAAATCAAAATATATTTAATGGTTTCACTGCATCACATATTATCCAAGGTAATGGAATGAATTCTCACACTTAATGTCTTACTTTTCTTGTTGCTGAGACAAAATACCCAGTACTCAAAGTTAAAGGAGGAAAGGTTTATTTAGCTCACAGTTTGTATTTGTAGAGGTTTCAGTCCATAATTTGCTGGCTTCAAGGCAAGATGGCATGTGGCAGAGAGGCAACTGTTCATGACAGCGGAAAACAGCAAAGCAAAAAGAAAGAACATGGCAAGATTCTTCCTGTCCCTTATAGTGTACCCAGTCTACTAGGATTAGGGCAGTGCCAATCCAATCAGTAAACTGATCCAATAATCACCTACCTTTAATCCCAGCATTGCACTATGAATTAATCACGTACTCTAGATTCAGCCACCTCCAAAAATCCCCTATGACTATGAGGGCTTTAGAGGGACATTTAGACATAGATCATGACATATATGAAGGAGAAAGAGGGCACTGTTCTCATACATTTTTTCTTTCCATTATTTTTGGAACTGGGAATCGAACTCAGGTCCTTGTGCTTACCAGGCAGGGGTTTGTGTTGGTGAGGTATATCCTTGGCCCTTTTTTCCCTTTTATTAAACCATAGTTCACACCTTTAAATACTCGTTTAAAGTCAAACATTAAATTTGTGTTACTCTTTCTTTGCTCTTCTGATATATATTATGTAGTTATACTATTAACCATGGACATATATTCTTCATTTTATTATGTTATTAACACACACCTTTTTTTCCTCTCTGATGGAGGGTAGAGATGGAGGTGAGCAGGTTGAATCAACATATAAAATATAAGTTGTTGCAAAATATACACATTTTTTTCAGATGACCGACTGAAGTTCCTAATGCAAATTATGCCTTAGTGAACATAAGAAAAATCTGTGATTTATTTACTGTGGCCAAGACCCAAACATAAAGTTTAATGCAATCAGTCATGCATGACACTCATTGCTATATTAAGTGCACCTGGAAAACAGCAGAATAGCAACAAGCAGCCAAGAGGCATTTTGTCAGAACACAAAGTGGCCAGTTATCCTTGGTGAGTAGAGGGAGATGGATTTGAGAAACAGTAACTCATCTCAGAAGACAAAAAACAAGACAAAACAAAACAAACCAACTCAGCCGCCAAGGTCACCAAGCCTGAGGGCCTCTCCAAAAGCACACACATTACTGACAAAATTTGTTTTAGCACAGGTTATTTCTCCACGAAAATACGCTGCCTTCCTTTCAATTCTTGTGTGCATATAAAGAAAAATTGGATCAATTAATTTGCACACCAGTGGTGGGCTCTGAATGATAGGTTTCAGTGAGGTTCTGTGAGGATCCCTCCGGGATATGGAGTGGGAACGTCTTTGTTCTGCTAAATTCCATGAGAAGCTGGTATGAGCCTTAAAACAAACTCAGTGGGCGGACACTGGGAAAAGAATTATAGAGCAGTGGTTGTACATTTCTTTTAGACCCACAATTGACAGTAGAAGCCCTGATTAGATAATTCTTCAGGTCAGAATTAATTCCTTTGTGGTTTATGTTCCTATAGCACATTATTCCACATTTAGGGCCATCACCTTCCTCTAACCTGAGCTGAGAGTCTCTTCAGGGTGGAGACTACCTTGGGTCATCTTAATTTTCTCTTTTTTCTTGGTGGGTGAGGAGTGAACATTTGTTCAGCTGATGTGAGAGAAAATTAAGTTACTTCACAGGCTCTGTGGTCCCCAGCTGATCACACATTTTCTGTCTAATTAATGGAGACTTTGGTGGGTCTGCTGCCTTGGCTTCTACCTCTGGTCCGCTTGTGCCTCTTGGGTCTTGTGACTTGTCTCTTTCCATTTCTGTCTTTCTCTGGGAATACGGACTTCTTTTCTGCTGCACAGATTTTTGGTAGCATCAAATAAGAGAACATGTAGAATCTTGAATAGTTGGAAAGGACTTTTGAGTACTTGTGGTCTTAAGCTTTCCTCAGGCTACAAGCCCCATCATCTTTACCCAGAATTCATTTGTGTTTGAGGAATGCTGGTGATTCTTTCTGGCTGGAGGTTTTAAAATTATGAAGTATGGTCCACAAACAAGATAAATTTCTTGTTTCTCAATTGAACAGGAGTGTCTTTGTTATGTCCCTATTCTAGGTACTGACATTAAAAAAAATCAAGGAAAGTACAGGTTTCTTAGTCATTTGAAATTTTAAACTCAGCCATTTTAGTCAAATTCATCTTTCTGGTAGCAGATTTCAAGGACACATATGCTTATATGGTGTGAGGGGTCTGAGAGGTGTCTGGTTCTGGAGAAAATGTGCAGGGTTAATGCCTGCTATGATACTGTCTTGCATGGTTACTGGGCACAGCCCCTTTCCCATCACTGTACACTATGATATCCAATGCTATATTAATCTTATATCATCATCCTTGATTAACAGTCTCAAATATGTTGGTTTAAAAATTTTTTTTATTTTAGGAG
>PVJX010034492.1:0-18903 GCA_004027295.1 Dolichotis patagonum | reverse complement strand
AATATGTGTGATAGTTCAAACAAATTTTTTTCTTCTTTATCAAAAATGAGATATTATAATACCCATTGATCATTTTCTGTTATTCGGTTCAGAAAGCCCTGGAATTCTTTCACTATATGCATGGCTTTATACTATTGTGTTATGTTTGATATTATTGTAATTGAAACTATGCTCAACTATAGCAGAGTAAGAGATATGGCGTTAGATATTGTTGATGTCCAGTTGACTTAAAGTACTGTGTTGCCTATGTTGTCCTCTTGTGATCTGCTCTGTACTGCCCCATTTTGTTTTATTCTCTTTTAAATTAAAGAAAAATAAATAAAATAAAAATTAAAATATTTGCATTAAAAAAAAAAGTTGTGGTCCTGGTTATTGATTCTGGGAACTATTTCCCATGTGGTTTGCTTCTTATTGATGAATTCTCTACCTATCTCTATATCTTTGTGATTTTTACCTACTTTGTCTTCCAACAGATTTAGTGTTTCTGTTTTAAGATTTAGATCTTTGATTCATTTAGATTTTAATTTAGTACATAGTGATAGGCATGGGTCTAGTTTTGGTCTTCTGCATATGGATAGCTAATTTTTCCAGCACCATTTGTTAAAGAGACTGTCCTTCTTCCAGGAAACATGTTTGGCCCCTTTATCAAAGATAAGGTGCTTGAGTGACTTTGTGGTTGTGGTTGTATCTTCCAATCTATTCTATTGATCTTCAGGTCTGTTTTTATTCCAGCACCATGTTGATTTTATTACAGTAGCTTGGTAGTATAATTTCAAATCCGGGATTGTGATGCCTCCTGCCTTGCCTTTGCTGCTTAGAACTGCCCTTGCTATTCTAGGTCTCTTCTGGTTCAATATGAATTTTAGGAGTGATTTCTCTAGATCTATGAGGTATGTTAGTGGTATTTTGATTGGGATGGCATTGAATCTGTATAGTAATTTTGGGAGAATGGCCATTTTCACAAAGTTTTTCCTTCCTATCCATGAACAGGGGATGTCTTTCCATTTTCTGAGGTCCTCTTTGATTTCCCTTTTCAGGGTATTATAATTTTCCTGAAACAGATATTTTACTTCTTTCCTTAGAGCGATTCCTAAATATATCATTTTTCTTGGATGATATTTTACAAGGTTTGTCTTCTCTTTTTACTCTCCCAGTTAGTTTGTTGTTAGTGTATAGGAATGGTATTGATTTTTGATTGTTGACTTTTAATCCAGCTACATTACTGAATTTATTTATTATATCTAAGATACTTTCAGTGGAGATTTGGAGGTTTTCTATATAGAGTATCACATCATATGTAAATAATGATAATTTAACTTCTTTTTTTCCTATCGTTACTCCTTTAAATTTTCTCTCTTGTCTAATTGTTCTGTCTAGTATTCCAGCACTTTGTTGAACAGGAGAGGTAATAATGGGCATCCGTGTGTTTTCCCTGTTTTTAGGGTAAAGGATTTCAGTTTTGGGCTATTTAATAGGATGCTGGCTGTTTGTTTGTCATAGATGGCCTTTATCATATTGAGGTAAAGACCATCTATTCCAATACCTTGTAAGGATCTTATCATTAATAAGTGTTAGACCTTATCAAAAGTTCTTTCTGCATCTATAGAATTATCATGTGATTCTTATTTTTGGCTCTATTGATATGGTGGATTACATTTATTGATTTACATATGTTGAACCATCCCTGCATTCCTGGGATAAATGCCACTTGGTAGTGCTGTATAATCTTGATGATTTCCTCCATCCTGTTTGCTAATATTTTATTGAGAATTTTTGCATCTATGTTCATTATCGAGATTAGCCTATAGTTCTCTTTTTTAGTTGGGTCTTTCTCATGTTTTTGTACTAGAGTACTATTTGCTTCCTGGAATGAATTAGGAAGAATTGCTTCCCTTTCAATTTCATTGAAGATTTTGAGGAGTGTTGGAATTAAGTCTTCTTTGTATTTCTTGTAGAATTCTGCAGTGAATCCATCTGGGCCTGGGTTCTTCTTTGTAGGCAAGGACTTAATTACATTTTCAATTTCATTAATAGAAATTGAGTAATTCAGCAGTTTTACATCTGCCTGATCCAGCTTTAGTAGTTCATATGTATCTAGAAATCTGTCTATTTCTTCTTTGTTATTGGACCTATGAGACAAGAGGTTTTAGAAATACGTGTTGATGATCTTCTGTATTTCCACAGAGTCTGTAGTAATTTCACCTTTTTCATTCCTTATTGCACGAATTTGAGTTTTATCTTTCCTTTTATTATAAGGTTGGCTAGGGGCTTATTAATTTTATTTCTTCTTTCAAAGAGCCAACTCTTTGATTCATTGATTCTTTGAATTGTTTTTTTTTAGACTCTATTGCATTAATTTCTGCTCTGATCTTTATAATTTCCTCCCTTCTTTTGGATTTGGGCTTGGCTTGTTCTTCTTTTTCTAGATGTTTGAGTTGTAGCATCAGGTTATTTATTTGTGTTCATTCTGTCTTCCTGATGTGGGAACTCAGTGTAAAACACTAACAGCATATGGTTGTCGACAGCATATGGTTGGAGGTTGTTTCTTGATCCATTTTCCTGTCTGTTTCTTTTGATTGGTGAGTTGAGTCCATTTATATTAATGGTTATAACTGTTACATATTGGTTTATTATTGACATGTTATCTTTCTTCTGTTGTATCTTTACTTTTCCATTCTGTTTAATTGTCTGCCTTGCTTAGTGGTTTTATCCTATGTGTATCTAAATGTCTTTCAGTATTCATTGTAGGGTTGATTTGGTGTTCATGAAGTTTTTCAGGTGTTCTTTTCATGGAAGTATCTTATTTATCCATCCATTTTGAAGGACAGCTTGCTCCATCCCAACTCTCCTGCAGGCTCTTGGCTCCCTAAATTGAGAGGCAGAAGCTGGGCATGGTGAACTGGGGCCAGTGGAACCAATGGGGGCGCAATCCCCTGTGCTGGCACGCAGTCCCAACTCCCCTGCAGCCTCCTGACTCGCTAAACTGAGGGTAGAAAGATGGACATGGTGAACATGGGCCAATGGAACCTCCATGGAAGCAATCCTCTGTCTTCGTGCATAGTCCCAACTCCCCTTCAGGCTCTTGGCTCCCTATATTGAGAGGCGGAAGCTGGGCGTGGTGAACTGGGGCAGGTGGAACCTCTGGGGAAGCAATCCCCTGTCCTCCTGGACTGAAAGAAAGCCTCTGGGTGTGGTGGACTGAGGCCCTGGAACCTCCTGGGCCCAGTCCAGTGTCCTGGTAGCTCGCTAGAAACTCAATCGCCAGAGCTTAGGTCTTCAACTCTCCCCGGGGCACAAGGACTCACCTCGCTCAGTCTCAACTCCCCTGCAGGCTCTTGTTTCCCTAAATTGGGAGGCCGAAGCTGGATGTCATAAACTGGGGTGGGTGGAACCTCCGGGGAAGCAATCCCCAGTCATCCTGGACTGAAATAAGGCCACTGGGTGTGGTGGACTGAGGCCGGGTATCCTCCTGGGCACAGACCAGTGTCCTGGTAGCTTGCTACAAACTCAATTGCTGGAGCTTAGGTCTCCAACTCTCGCCAGGGACTCACCTCGCTCAGTCCCAACTCCCCTGCAGGCTACTTGCTCCCTAAGTTGAGAGGAAGAAGCCAGGCATGGTGAACTGGGGCCGGAGGAACCTCTGGGGAAGCAATCCCCTATCCTTGCACACGCACAGTCAAATGTCTCTTTTCTTTGAAATAGTTGAGCACATCTTCACACACAATAGTATCAAACATAACAAAATAGTATAAAACAATTCAAGAGAATGAAAGTATTACAGGACATTCAAAACCAAACAACTGATATTAAACAATGGCTACTATAATATCTCATTTGCCTTAAAATTTTTTTATACTATCACACACATTAAAATACCATAAGACACAACATGATAGAACCAGTGGAAATGGAAGAATAAAAAAGTATGCTAGGACCAATCACAATTTCTTAGGGTCAACACAACTTTGAGATTCTGTGCCCTAAAAAATCAATGTCAAGAGAACACTGCTCAAGTGCAGAGGCACCGAGGAAAGAAAGGCACACCTTCTTCTTCCAAGTGGCTACATTCCAATTGCACAGGCCCAGTGGTGAGGGCCTTGGCAACATGGTTGTGCGGCTGGGTGAAGAGGCTAAGGAGGCATGGGATTCCAGTTCAGCCTGAGGTTCCCTGAGCACTCTGGGGCCAAGAAACTGCGAAGGGGTGCTGCCCTGGGGAAGAAGGTGAGTGAAGTGCTGAGTGATGTCAGAGCTGAAGAGGTGGAGAACGGAGCCCAGGAAGGTCAGACCCCAGGTTAGGTAGTCTTAGGGGCTGAGGGAAGGAGTGAGACTGGCAGAGCTGAGGGGCAGGCATGTGGGATGCAGGAAGGGGGCCTTGTGATAGACAATAGCCCAATGGGGGATAGGCATGCCCGGGAGGGGGGGCATCAGAGAACTGGTGGGCTGTTTGATATCTTCAGGACAGGAGGACAGTTTGTGTGCATCTGCCCTTAAATTGGGAAATGTGTGCCCAGCGCTTTCCGGAGGTGTTTAGTGATCACCACTCTGGAGCATGTGTGCCACAGCTGTGGTGCTGAGTTCCACGGAAAACGTAGGTGGGAAATCTTGTTCGTGCCCACGGAGCCCCTGCTGATGACAGCTGATGTTCTCAGCAGTACTGAGCGAATCTGTTGCTGTGGGATTTGATCTCCCCTGTGGTTTAACCCTGGTTGACCTGTGCTGCTTCTGGAATAATGAGATACCTCATTAGTCTCACATGGAAGGGAAATGATTACTTATGTTCTGCATCATTGTATGCTGTCATTCTAAAGTTGGATACCTTAGTCTTTTTTTGAACCTTCCTTACTGTGGAGAAAGGAAGAGTCAAGAAATATGATGCTCAAGGGCATGGGGAGCATCAGAGACCTTTCACCTCCTCGGCTCAGCCACCTGCTGGGTGAACTTGATCAAGTCACTTTTCTGAGTCTCACATTCACCTATCAAAAAGCTGATGGAAATACAAAGCACACAAGGTTGTTGCTGTTAAGGACTGGTAGTTGGACTGTATATTCAAGTCAGGACATTACTCTACCCACACCTGTGAAGAGCAGAAAGCTCTGGATTTGCACGTTATATCTAGCGGGCTAATTACATGTCTATCAGAATTTTATTTAATGCCCTGGTGATGCTGAATCCCCAGTCCTAAGATCTGAAAGCTGAAAAAAGAGAATATTCCACCTTTTATGTAGTTTTTTTCCTCCATGGGGAAAATGTGTGAATAAAATAGGTTCAGTTAATGCTTAAAGCTACAAAGGAACTAAGTACCAGGTGATGTGATCAAAGCCCAATCTGGTGACGCATGTGTGCATGTGCGCATGCATGTAGTGTGCATGTGCTGCAATGTGTTGGACTCTGTCAAGTGGCCAAATTGGGGATGGGGAGTGAACCAAGTCCTTTGTCTGAGGGGTTGCTGGTTAAAATTCTTTCCCAGTCTGTGGGTTTTCTTTTCACTCTGATGGTGATTTCTTTTGAAGTACAGAAACATTTCAATAATATGAGGTACCAGTTGTTGATTCTCTGAAATGTTTCCCAGGCAGTTTGCATTTTGTTCATGAATTCTCTGCCTATACCTATGTTTCCAAGATTTCTACCTACCTTATCTTCTAGTACATTATTGTTTCTCTTTTAATGTTTAGGACTTTGATGCATTTAGGCTTTTATTTGTGGATGGTGATAGGCATGGATGTAGTTTCAGACTTTTGCATGGGGAGAGCCAATATTTACAGCACCATTTATTAAAGAGGCTATCCTTCCTCCAGTGAACATGTTTAGCCCCTTTGTCTAATATCAGGTGACTGAATGTCTTTGTACTTATACTTGCATTTTGTAACCTGTTTCATTGGTTCTCAGATCTATTTCTTTGCCAGTACCATGCTGAATTTAACACTGTGGCTTTATAGTATAGTTTCAAGTGAGGAATTGAGATGCCTCCTGCTTTTCCATTATTGCCCAGAATTGCCTTTGTTATTCTAGGTTTCTTCTGTTTCCAAATGAATTTTAGGACTGTTTTCTCTAGATCTGGGAGGTATGTCAGTGGTATTTTGATTGGGATTGCATTAAATCTGTATAACAATATTGGGAGTATGACCATTTTCACGCTGTTGGTTCTTCCTAGCCAAGAGCATGGAACATATTTCCATTTTCTAATATCCTCCTCAATCTCCTTTTTAAACGTGGCATAATTTTCAGTGTATAGTTCTTTTACATTCTTAGGTTGATTCCTAAGTATTTCATTTTTTAAGATGTTATTTCAAAAAGCAATATTTCCATAATTTCTCTCTCAGTGAATTTCTTGTTTGTGTACAGGAATGCTATCGATTTTTCAGCATTGACTTTATATCCAGCTACACTACTGAATTTGTTTATTACCTCCAGTAGTCTTTTAATGGAGTTTTTTGGGTCTCCTATATAGAGTATCATGTCATCTCCAAATAGTGACAATTTAACTTCTTCTTTTCCTACTTGTATTCATTTTATTTCATTCTCTTGTCTGATTGCCCTGGCTAATGTTTCCAGAACTATATGGAATAGCAGTGGTGACAGTGGACATCCTTGTCTTTTTCCTGACTTTAAGGTGAAAGCTTTCAGTTTTTGTCCATTTAGTATAATATTGGCTGTTGGTTTGTCATAGATGGCCTTTATAATGTTGAGGTTGATGCTGTTTATTACGAGTTTCTGAAGGGTTTTTATCATGAACATATGTTGCACTTTATCAAAAGCTTAATCTGCATCTATTGAGTTGACCATGTGGTTTTTGTTTTTGGATCTGTTGATGTGGTGTATCACAATTTTAGATTTGCTTATGTTAAACCATCCCTGCATTCCTGGAATGAACCCTTCTTGGTCATGATGTATAATCTTCTTGATGATTTTCTGCATTCTATTTGCTAGTATTTTATTAAGAATCTTTGTGTCTATGTTCTTTAGTGAGATTGGCCTATAGCTGTCCTTTTTGTTTGGGTCTTTCTCTGGTTTTGGTATCAGAGTAATACTTGCCTCCAGGAATGAATTAGGGAGGATTGCTTTTTGTTGAATTTCACTGAAGAGTTTAAGGAGTATTTATATCAAGTCTTCTCTAAATTTCATATAGAATTCAGCTGTGAATCCATAAGGAGCTGGGCTTTTCTTTGTTGTTAAGTTTTTTATTATGTTTTTCATTTCAGTAGCTGATATTGGGTTATTCAAAATTGCTATAACTGATTTGCTGATATTTGGTACTTCATATGTTTCTATAAATCTGTCCATTTTCTCTGTGTTTTCCTCTTTATGTGAGTAGAGATTTCTAAAGTAGGTGTTCATGATCTTTTGAATTTCCATGGGATCTGTAGCAATTTCCCTTTTTTCAGTCCTTATTGCATGAATTTGGGTTTTTTCTTTCTTTTTCTTGATAAGGTGATCTAGAAGTTTGTCAATTTTGTTTATTCTCTCAAAAAACAGCTTTTGGATTCATTAATTCCTTGTATTGTTTTTTTAGTTTCAATTGCATTGAATTCTGCCCTAAGCTTTACAATTTCTTCTCTTCTATGAGGTCTACATTTAACTTGCTCTTCTTTTTCTAGTAGTTTGAGATGAAGCATTAGATTGTTTATTTGTGCTCATTCTATTTTCATTGCATCCCACATATTAAAATAGGTTGTTTCTGCATTTTCATTGAATTGCAAGTATTGCTTTTTTCTTGTTTAATTTCTTCTGTAGCCCACTGGTTGTTCAAAAGGTTGTTATTTAATTTCCATGTATTTATGCCAGTCTTGCAATTTCTTTTGCCATTAATTTCCATTTTCAGTGCACTATGGTCAGATAGTATGCATGGGATAATTTCAATACTTTTGCATTACTTAAGTATGTTTTATGGCATAATATATGGTCAGTCTATTTTGGAGAATGTCCCATGGACAGCTGAGAAGAACATGTATTCTAATATGGTTGGATGGAAAACTCTGTAAACATCTAATAAGTCCAATTGCTCTCAGGTATGATTCAGTTGTATTATTTCTTTGCTGATTTTTTGTCTAGTTGATCTATATCTTTGTGACAGTGGGCTGTTAAGGCCACCTGTAATAATCGTATTCTTGTGTATTTGGTTTTTCATGTCTTTCTTTAGTATCTGTCTTATATAGTTTGGTGCTCCTGTGTTTGGTACATATATATTTATAATTGTTAGTTCTTCATCTTGTATTTTTCCACTTATGAGTATGTAGTGACCTTCTTTGTTTCTTTTAAATATTTTAGGTTTGAAGTTCACATTATCTGCAATTAGAATAGTTACCCCTGCTTTTTTCCGGGTTCCTGTTGCATGGAATACTGTTTTCCATCCTTTGACTTTTAACCTATGAGTTTCTTTTTGAGTCAGATGTGTTTCTTGTATAAAGCGTATTGTGGGATCTTGTTTCTTGATTCATTCTGTTAACCTGTTTCTATTGATCTGTGAATTGAGCCCATTTACATTTATGCATATCACTGATATGTACTGGCTTGACTTTGCCATGTTGTGTTACTGTTGTTGGTTTCCTGATTTTCTCCCTTTTTTAGTTTCATGTCCAGCTTGGTGATTTCTTTCTGTTGTTGTTCTGGAGATTGTGGTCATTTTTATCTCTACCTAGGTTGTCCTTTAGCACTCCTTCTAAGGTTGATTTGGTGGATATGAATGCCTTTAGCTGTTTTTTGTCATGGAAGTATCTTGTTTCTTCATTAAATTTAAAAGACAGTTGTGCTGGGTATGTCAGTCTGTGTTGAAAGTTGTTTTCTTTTAGGGCTTGAAATACTTCACTCCAAGCTTGTCTTAACCTGAAGTTTTGTTCTGTGAAGTCTGCTGTGATTCTAATAGGATTTCCTTGATAGGTGAGTTGTGTCTTTTCTCTAACTGCTTTTAGTATTCTGTTTTTGTTCTGTATGTCTGCGATCTTAATTATTATATCTCTGGGTGTAGGTTTATGTTGGTTGTGATTGTTTGGTGTGCTATATTCCTCACTTATTTGTATATCTGATTTTTCCCTCATGTTTGGGAAATTTTCTGCCATTATTTCTGTGAACAGCTTAGCTATATCCTTTGCATTTCTCATGCCTCCTCACTAATACCTATTACTCTCACATTGTTTTTCCTGGCATCATCCTGTAGCTGTTGGATTGTCATTTCATGCTGCTTTGTTGTTTTTATAAGTTCTACCCTTTCAAGATCTTTATCTGCAATCCTGTCCTCAATTTCTGAGATTCTATCTTCAGCTTCATTTAATGGGTTTTGCTGGCTTTCAATATAAGTTTGTGCTTCTTACTTATCTCTTTCTATTTTTTCATAGATTCTGCTTGTTTTCTGCATTTTCATTCAAAGTTTCAATCAATTTCCCATGTTCCTGTAGTGTCTTATCTATTTCTTCTTTAGCTATGTTGAGCAGCTCATTTACTAAGGTTGTTATTTTTTGTCTTCCCATAGGACATTATTTCTAATTTGAGTTCCTCTGTAGCTCATAAATTTGTTTCTTCAATTCATTTGCTATTTTTTCAGTGATTTCTGGTGTATGAATTTTAGGGTCCTCTATTTCATTATCGCCTGCACTTGCCCCTGATGAACTAGATGTTTTGGATTGCATTTTCCCTTTTTGTTTAGTCATTTTCACCTTTTGGGTAAATTTCTGGTCTTTCTATTCCAACAGTCACAATGTGCTGCAGTGTGTGTTTCAGGGTTCTACTGTGTGGTTGATGTTTATCAAGTTGCTAAGTACCACAATGAAGAGGAGGTCTGGTCTCCTGAATTACTCCTACTGTGCCTGTTGTGTGAGTCCTATATTCTTTCTGGGGTAACTAGCCCAGAAGTATTGATGTAGTGCAGCTCTTAGTTCCTGCTGTTGTTATATCTTCAGGTTGTGGCAGGTTACCAGGTCTCCCTGGCTATAGTGTCTGTGTCAGCTGAGTTCCTACTGTGTCACTGGGGGTACCATAATTTCTTTTAATTTCCTCTAAATTGGGTTGGGGCAATATTGGCACATTCCTCAACCTGTCTGATGTTCTCTGTGTGGTGGGAGGAAGTTACCCACTCTCTTGCCAGGTTCACCAAGGTCTCACACTTGGAGGGAGTTTCACTTCCACTCCTATTTTATGCAGACCTCTATTTAATGGCACAAACTCATTGACTGAAGCCTGATGAGGTCTTCTGTTTGAGTGAGGAGTTCCTGGCCCTCTCATTGAGCCAGCATGGTAGTCCTCTGCAGTCTATTCTTCCAGGTGGAAGGGCGGGTCCATCAGATATAGTCCCAGGCAGCTCAGGCCTGTGGCAGACCTCCTTGATATTCCTAGAGGAGGGGTGGGCCCAGCAGCGGCAGACCCAGGCACCTCAGGCCCTGTGCCATTGGTCCTTGCACTGTTCCCTGTGGGTGAAGGGCTGGCCTAGCTCTCCGGATCAGCCCTGGCTCTCAGCTGCAGTCCTGAGATGTTTCCTGTGGCCGAAGGGCAAGCCTAGCTCTCCTGAGCAACCCCAACTCTCAGCTGCTGTCCAGAGATGTTCCCTGCAGGCAAAGGGCAGGCCTAGCCCTCCTGAGCAGCCCCAGCTCTCAGCTTCTGGTCCCAGGATGTTCCCTCTTATTCCTGTGGCCAAAGTTTTCTGGTAGTCTTGCAGCTTAGTAGCAATGTCTTTGAGGGTCTGTTGTATATTTGCAGTTGTCTCCAGATATCTGAGGACTGGCAAGTGCATTTGTCCTATCCTAGTATCTTTTACAGTATCTGGAGTTTGTTTTCTTTCTGGACCTGAAATACTTCACTTCAAGCTGCTTGATTTAATTATTTGTATTGAGAGGTCTGCTATGATTCTGATAGTCTTCCTGTTTAAATGGTTTCTTTTCCTCTTAACAGTTTTTAATGTTCTGTCAAATTTATGGAATCTTCATTATTATGTGACTTTTGGGTAGATTTCATTTGCTTGTTTTATTTTATTTATTTATTTTTTGAGACAAGGTCTTTCTTTGTAGCATAAACTGACATTAAACTCACTATGTAGTCCAGCCTGGCTTTGAAATCACAGTGATTCTCCTGCCTCAGCCGAAGAGTGTTGGGATTATAGGTGTAAACCACGATGCCTGGTTTGGAGTAGATTTGTTTTGATCATGTATAATTGGAGTGGCATATGTCTTATTTATCTGTATGTCAGTTTTTCCATGTTTGGATATTGTATGCCATCTCTTTGGTGAATAAGTTTTTTCTTTTTCTTTTTCTTTTTTATTGACTATGTTATTTTTTATATAGTACAGCAGCTGATGGATTAATTTTCATGATCCATTTCTAGTTTAAACAAATTCATCATTTCATTTTCACAAATAAAATTCTTTTGGATCTGATATTCTGTCCTTCTGTTGGCTCATCCTGCTGTGTATCCTGTCAATGGAATTTTTAATTTCCTGGACATCTATGTGAATCTGTTTTATGAATTTCTTTCTTGTATCCATCATTTTCCTGAGCTCCTCTATGTTTTTTATGTGCGTTTTCACAGGAGTCACTAATCATACCCTTCATTATGCCATTATCTGTGAAGTTATTTGAAAAATTATTTCTGATTTGCATTTTTTCTAGAGCCTTATTCATCTGTTTTGTTTGACTGATACCACTTCAGAGAGTGTAGGCAGGTAGGTTCTGAATTGTTCCACCTCACTGCCCTCTCGCTTGCCTTTGGGGAGCTTCAAATCTGGACTTATATATGGCTTCTGTGTTTTCTCATTTTCTAGTTTTTTTTATATCAGTTTGGTTCCTGCATTGATGCTTGTAAACAGTTTATGGTAGGTATCTTTATGGATAGTGTTGAGAATCCTTAGGAAGTGACTGTTTCTCAGAGATGTCTTCCAGTTTTAGCTGGATTTTTGTGTCTTAGTTTTATTATAAGATCCTACTGCTTCAAAATATTGGAGATGAGAAGTTGCTTGTTTCACATACTAGTTCCTGGTTCTTTGGCACTGGTGTGTAATGTCATTTGTGATCTTCAGATATTCCCAGTCTTGGCATAAACAGAGCAACAACTGATTAATCCAGCCTTTTTGCGTTGTCTGAACTAGTACTAAAGTGGAATGTTGTATGTTAGCTGAACTAGTGCCATGTTATCCTTGGGAATACAATGTTTCTGGGAGACTTTAAGATACAGAAAATTAATGTTTTATTTGCAGGCAGTTTTGCCACTTTAAAAATCTTGATAATGACCACTGGAGAGAGAGTTACCTTCAATTTTGCCACCCTTCATGAATTAGTGAAGCTCTGCTATCATAATGGCAAAAGGTCAGTGATTCCTTATATCCGTATCATTTTTGCTCTCCAGGAATATCCCTCCCTTATCCAAACATAACCCATAACTCTGAAGTGCTCTTGGCTCACTCCACATTGCCAAATCCTCTACATAAAAAAGCTTCACTGACCCTATAGATGATTTGCATTGCATTCTCATTCTGCCACCATACCCACAAGTATCTTTCCATTCTCTTTTGTCACAATCTGAACCAACTCCATCTTCTTGGCTATCTTCTCCTCTATCTTTTCCTCCATGTTTTTCTCCCCACACCTTTGACCTCTACTCCACTGTCACCATTTTCTCCTCCAGCACACTACAGCAGTACTTGTACCACCTACCCTTCACCATCTTGTTACTCCTCCCTCTCTCTGCCTCATTCTTCCACTCACCTGCCACCATCTTCTTGCCCCTCTCATCTGCAGCTGTCTTGTCATTCTTGTGTCTCTCCCTCATCTTCTTCTGCCTTCAACCCTCTGCTCTCTTCTCAATCCTCCCTGTGCTATATTTTTCATCCTTTTTTCCACTGCTTTCTTATGATCCCTCCCTTCTGTCACCACCTTCTGAACCCTCCCAACCTCCTTCCTCATAGAATTCCCCACACACACTGCTTCCCTTTTGCAATATGGCTGGCACTCAAGGCTTATTCCACATTTATGATGTTTTCTCTATTGCCCAACTTTCCCATATTTCCTACTGTGTGGACTTCATTGCTGACCCTTATAAATACTTCAAACCTTACATTTGTTATTGAATTCTATGATTTAACCTAGATTGATCTGTATCTGATTCTTACTTGCATTCTTTCTCCTCAAGAAAATGTTGAACTGTGGCAGGAAGTTCAAGATATGGCAGATGAATAACATGAAACAGTCTTCCTGTGGCCTGCCAGTGCACATGGAGACACAGCCAGATACAACCCTCTGATCCCACTGCAACCATCAGAAGGCTTACTTCCTGGAGACAGCCAGAATGGGTAAGGACACACAGCCAGATCCACCCCTGTGTGAAGGCTTGCTTCCTGTGGTCAGCCTGCATGGGCAGGGACATGCAGCCAGACCCACCTCTGCACACCAGCCACCACCATTGGAAGGCTTGCTTCCTGCATTCAGCCATCACAGGCAGGGAAATGCAGCCAGATATTCCCAGTGCTTGCAAGTTGCCATAGGAGATGCTTGCTTCCTTTGTGCAGCCAGCAATGAGCAGGAGAATCAGAGATATACATGCTTGTGTGCCTGCCACCATCAGGGGTGTCCCAGTGTAGACACAACTGTTGAGAGAAGCAACAAGCCAGCCACCACACACCCCTGGACATTGGGAAAACCTCAGTGTAGCTGTAAAAGCCTGTCCTGCACCTTTATATCTCCCATGGATCTTGTATTCAGAGAAACCAAGTTCCTGTCCCATTCCCCTACACTGTGGAACAGCAGCCAATGTGGGAAGTGCCTGGGACTCCACAACTAGCTTTTTGGGATGAACCTAGGAGAATGTAAATACAGAGGAGCAAAAGGCAATCTCCAACCTCTAACCCATACAGAATAACTCTAGGAGATATAGTTATCAAAAAAAGTGGAAGTCACATACATGAAATCTCCAAGATGATAACAAGTGAAGTAAAGAAACAATTTTATGAGACTATAAATGTAATGAGATCAGAAATAATGTGTCAGGTAAAAAAAGAAATCACAAACATAATGAAATAATGGCTGAGCATATCTAAAGAAGACATAGATAAAAAGAGAAGCATAGGAAAGTCATGGAAACCTTGAATGAACAATATAGGAAGGGATTACCATGCATGAAACAGATTTGAAGAGATATCCAGGAAATGAAAAAGTTGGGCAAAAGCTGGATAAACTGCTTGAAAGATACTGAAGATAGACTTTCAGACCTTGAAGATAAAATTTCCATTTTATTTCCTGAAAATAAAGATCCCTTAAAAACTACAAGGAATCAGGAAATTATTCAATGACCTCTTCCATCTAGTTCCTCCTTCCATTTCTGAAATTATTTTTATTGTGTATAATAATTAAAACTCCAACAAGAGTGGAACTATTAACAAGTACTATTCATCAATTCACTGACAATATATGGAAACGTTAAATTCAAAGATGCCCAAAGTTGTGTTAGAAAGGAACACCATGAACAGAGCAAAATGTGTATACAATTAAGTTATTACATTTGGTAAGTATTAATGAATTAGCTAAATTTACAAGTGTTGGGAAATTATTATTAGGCAATAAATTGGTTGATCATGAACTGATGAAAATTCTGCAGAATTCACAGCAAGCATTGGATCATCTTTTAACAAAACATGATGCTGGCAGTGCAAAGAAAACCTCAAAGAAACAAAAGATAAAGAGGACAAATGAAGAATCACAAATCATATGCATAAAAAATATAGCAGATTCAAAAACACAAGTATGGAGCCAAAATTTTGGTCATTTTGTTCAACAAGTAACTGCTTCCTTACAAAACACTGAATGCGTTAAAATATTTTAGACAAAATTATTTGTTTTGTATTAATGATAAGTTTTAAAAATAACTCAAGTGTAAATATCAATAGAAAAATATCGTAAACAATAAATAAAAACCAAGAGAAAAACACATTGATACAAGTCTCATATTAGAAAATGAAATTTAAAGAAGATAAATAGATCTCAACAAGTACTGCTATAAAATTGCACTGTACTACTCTACAGAATTTTTCTGAATTTAACACATAAACTCAATTCATTGCCATTTTAAATGCAAGAGCATTTGGCTTCATAAATACTAACAGGTATTTGTAAGAATGGACATGCAAAAACAAATATCAAAATAATGTTGAATCAGCATATTTAAAGGACACTAATTCTTAAAGAGGAAAAAACATAATGGGATACATTGGAAAATTGTGAAATTTAATGATCTGAAAAAAATTTCTCATAATAAAAATGATTGAAAGGACAAGTGGAACACAAGCTAAAATTAAGTGCAATAGTCAAACGCAAACAAAAAGATTTATGAAGAAATTTGTAAAACAAGAAATTTCCAGACTAATATGCAAAGTCAAAAGGTGACTTTTACAGTTATTGTTAATGTGAAGACTATTATAGGAAAAAAGTATGAGTCAGATGTTTACTGATGTAGACTCCATGTTTTAATCTAATAACTAACTCTTAAAATGTTGCAGATTTGCCCTGGAAGCACTGTACATTATGAATGTCACTTTTCTTTAAACTAAGAAGGTTTATTATTCACAACAATGTGTTTTATCTCTGAACCCATGCAGAGAATTTCTCTCTGGTCTTAACAAAATAATGTAGCACTTAGGGACAAAGATGCAGCCCAGCAGCCCTGCACCAGAGACCAAGATGTAGAAGACCTCCATGACCACCATCACCTTCCCTTTGCTGCTGTGGTACATGGGGAGAAAAGTGACCCACACACTGCAGAACACCAGCATGCTGAACGTCAGAAACTTGGCTTCATTGAATGTGTCAGGCAGGTTTCTGGCCAGGAAAGACACCGTGAAGCTTAGCAGGGCCATGGAACCCAGGTATCCAAGGACACAGTAGAAGGCAGTGAGGGAGCCCTTGTTGCACATGATAATGATGTAGCCATGTTCAGAGTGTGCATCTACATCAATGTAAGGTGGGTTTGTCCCCATCCACACTCCACAGAGAGTGAGTTGGACCAGAGTGCAGATGGGGATGATGTAGTTTGATGCCCCTGATACCAGCAGCTGCCTCATCATCCTGCCTGGAGCAGTGACTTTAAAGGCCAGCACTACAGTAATGGTTTTGGCCAAGACAGTGGAAACAGCAACAGTAAAGACAACTGCAAATGTGGTCTGCTGCAGGATGCAGGTGACTCTTTTGAGGTGGCCAATAAAGAGAAAGGAGCAGAGGAAACAGAAGGTGAGGGAAATGAGCAAGGTGTAGCTGAGAGATCGGTTATTGGCCTTGACAGTGGGAGTGTGTTGGTGCTTCACAAAGAGCCCAAGGACAGCAGCTGTGAGAACGGTGAGACTCAGGGCTGTGCCAGCCAGCATCTTCCCCATGAGGTCTTCATGAGCCAGGAAAGTCACAGACTTTGGGAGGCAGTGGTCTTGCTGTATTGTGGCATTCTAGTCATCAGGACACTTCACACACTGCTCCATATCTACTGAGAAATTGAAATTGTCATTAGCTCAAGTTCATTAATTCTCCCCCATTCACTCAACCATTCACAGAATTTCATATGCCTTCCTAACAAAAACTGTGTTCCTTTGTTTCTGTTTCATGTTTGTTTTACATTTAAAAGAATTTTCTTTCAATTTCCAGACAAGAATCTTCAATGCAAGACCTTTGTATTGAGTTACATCAGCTCTCCTTTCAAAAATGTTTACATTTTGAAGTTATCTTAATCACTGCATTGCCTTACTGCACTCAAGTTTGTGATCCTTTTATCTCAGCCTCCTGGATTGCCTGGATATTAGGTTTGCATTAACATACCCAGCTTTTCTTTTGATTTTCTAGACACTGAGCAAAAAAATGTTATATTTACAGTATTTCCCAATCAATCCTGCCTTTACAGTTCTATATTTTTCACAGAACAATAAAATATTTATCTGTCTATAGCTAACCTCTGTAAACTCATACTTTACAGATTTTTTCAGTGAATAACCACTTGAGAAACCCAAATAATTTACCATGTTCTAGAACTGCAATGAGATTTATACACTGTCCATTAGAATATGTTCTCCCACTCCATGAAAGTTTGAGGCTTTCTTGAAATATCATGTTGCAGTTTGTATCACAATTACATTATATATATATATATATATATATATATATATATATATATATATATAAATTATAAAATGCTAACATCCTCCCATTGTAGAACATTTCTATCCATGAACATGCTTTATTCAATTATGTCAGTTTTATAATTAGAATTTTTTTTGGACTTGCACAGGATAGTGTTCTTTACTTTCAGAACACTTTCAAATTTTACAAGTATATCACTAATACTTTAAGATTTCTTAAGTGTGAATTTGTGTCATATTGTCTTTGGGCAATGACTCATCTACAGCAATAGATTATTTTCACTTTATGTTCAACCACTCTAGGTTCAATTATTAATTTCTGTTTGCTTTATATTTACAAACCAACACTGTATATAAATTATCCTAGATATATTCTTCTTTCCCATACTCAATGGGTTTCATATGTTTTCTGAGTGTTTTGTATCAGTAGGGACATGTAGCGTATCTGGTAGGAGGAGTCACAAAGAGTATTCTACTGTGACATTTACTTTCAGAATTTAACTGCACAATGTGTAGTTTACTTTAGAGTTGTATAATATCATTTATATTCTATGCAGTTTCTTCCTATCCTTAATTTATTGAGTGTTGCTTTTGTTTATTTATAAATCATGTAAAGGATTTTAACTTTATTACATTTTCTTCCTTCATTGATACCATTTCTACTTTTTACAGACATAGAACACTAAATGATATTTAACACTTAGAATGTGTGTCAATTTGGGATAGATTATGACAATTTGATTCCCAAAGAAACTTAGCTTCTTGTAATAACATTGTTAGCTGTTGGCAACATAGTGTATCCTTTCTCTCTCTTTGAAAAATATTAATGTATACATGTTTCCAGTACATAATGAGTCCATTCACTACAGGAAATTGGTACTTGTACGTAGCACATATTAATTCTTTTTCTCCTTCTCAATTCTTTTATTGTGCCCATTTCTAATTCATTTATTTATCTTGTAAATCCGTATACATTTTGTTGCTATATATACAGATTGGCACAAGGCTGCTAGGCCAAATGACATATAAAACTTATAAGAAAACTATCCTGTCAACATTTTTGATAAACTATCAATTCTAGATTACATTAACTTTACATCCCTTTCCTTTTTCCTCCACATTACTTTTAATTATGTTTTTCATGTTGAGTTTTTCAAAAGCGAGCAATGGCAATATTTCCACTTATATGTCAGATTTACTTCCCTTTGCATATGGTCTTCAGGTGCATCAGTTTTCTGATAAGTGAATCAACTTTATCCTTCTTTATGACAGAGTAATAGTCTATAGAACTCACAGGTTTTAGATATCCTCCTAACATTACTGAGCATGTCACTTTTTACTTTTTCTAAAGGAGTTTAAGTAAGTTACCATTATCATGCTGCTTTAAGTATTGAAATTTCACCACTGGTACATTTTTTTCAGTTTTGAATCCTCATGGCATTTATTTTTTATTAAATTTTATTAGTGTCTAATAATGTTATGAAATAATATGTTTCATTGTAATGTCTTCTACATATATAGAGAAACACGTTTTTCCCAGTCCTTCTTTCCCTTACACCCCCTCCCACCTACTCCTTTCCCTTTCTCCAGGAGATACACTCCCTTCCAATTTATACCATCCGTGTTGATCCCATATATCAGGGAGAATGTGTGATACTTCTCTGAATGGGTCTAGTTGATTTCATTTTACATGAGGATCTCCAGTTTCATTATTGTTCTGAAAATGTCATAATTGCATTTTACTTTATGACTAAACACATTAATGTGCATATATAATAAATGTCTTTATTCACTTTCTAATGGCATCTTAGACTGTTTC
>PVJX010034491.1:0-18868 GCA_004027295.1 Dolichotis patagonum | reverse complement strand
TTTTATTACTGTAGCTTTGTAGTATAACTTCAAGTCAGGGATTGTGATGCCTCTTGCCTTGCTTTTCTTGCTTA
This sequence comes from Dolichotis patagonum, assembly GCA_004027295.1. Lineage (NCBI taxonomy): Eukaryota > Metazoa > Chordata > Mammalia > Rodentia > Caviidae > Dolichotis > Dolichotis patagonum. The sequence continues at coordinate 18,794 of PVJX010034491.1, read as the reverse complement.
GAATTGCCTTTGCTATTCTAGGTCTCTTCTTGTTCCAGATGAATTTTAGGAGTGATTTCTCTAGATCTATGAGGTATGTTAGTGGTATTTTGATTGGGATTGTGTTGAATCTGTATAGTAATTTTTGGACAATGGCCATTTTCACAATGTTTGTTCTTCCTATCCATGAATGGGGGATGTCTTTCCATTTGCTGAAGTCTTCTTCAATTTCCTTTTTCAGGGTATTACAATTTTCCTTGTATAGCTCTTTTACTTCTTTCATGAGATTAATTCCTAAGTATTTCATTTTTTTTGGATGCTAGTGTGAAGGGTGTGCTTCTCTTATTTCTCTCTCAGTAACTTTGTTGTTAGTGTATTGAAATGCTATAGATTTTTGAGTATTGACTTTGTATCCAGCTACAATGCTGAATTTATTGATTATATCTAGTTTTTCAATGGAATTTTGGGGTCTGCTATGTAGAGTATCATGTCATCTGCAAATAATGATAATTTAATTTCCCCTTTGCCTATCTTTAATGCTTTTATTTCTCTCTGTTGTCTAATTGCTCTGGCTAGTATTTCCAGTACTATGTTGAATAGGAGTGGTGATAGGGGACATCCTTGTCTTGTGCCTGATTTTAAGGTAAAGGCTTTCAGTTTTTGGCCATTTAATATGATGCTGGCTGTTGGTTTGTCATAGATGGCCTTTATCATATTGAGGTAAATACCATCTATTCCAATTCTCTGTAAGGTTCTTATCATGAATGAGTGTTGGGCCTTATCAAAAGATTTTTCTGCATCTTTAGAGATGATCATGTGGTTCTTACTTTTGGCGCTATTGATATGGTGGATTACATTTATTGATTTATGTATGTTGAACCATCCCTGCATTCCTGGGATGAATTCCACTTGGTCAGGGTGAATAATCTTCTTGATGATTTGCTGCATCTTCTTTGCTAATATTTTATTGAGAATTTTTTCATCTATGTTCATTAGGGAGATTGGCCTATAGTTCTCTTTTTTATTTGGGTCTTTCTCAGGTTTTGGTACTAGAGTAATATTTACTTCCAGGAATAACTTAGGAAGAATTGCTTCCCTTTCAATTTCATTGAAAAGTTTGAGGCATGTTAGCATTAAGTCTTCATTGTATTTCTTGTAGAATTGTGAAGTGAATCCATCTGGGCCTGGACTCTTCATTGTTGGCAAGGTCTTAATTACATTTTCAATTTCATTAATAGAAATCATGTTATTCAGTAGTTTTACATCTTCCTGATCCAGCTTTGGCAGTTCATATGTATCTAGGAATCTGTCTATTTCTTCAGTATTATTGAACCTATGAAAGTAGAGGTTTTTGAAATAGGTGTTGATGAGCTTCAGTATTTCCACCGAGTCTGTAGTAATTTCACCTTTTTCATTCCTAATTGCAGGAATTTGAGTTTTTTCTTTCCTTTTTTAAATAAGGTTGGCCAGGGGCTTATCAATTTTATTTATTCTTTCAAAGAACCAACTCTTTGATTCATTGATCCTTTGTACTGCTTTCTTAGTCTCTATTGCATTAATTTCTGCTCTGATCTTTGTAATTTCCTCCCTTCTTTTGGCTTTTGGCTTTGCTTGCTCTTCTTTTTCTAGATATTTGAGTTGTAGGATCAGGTTGTTTATTCGTGTTCGTTCTGTCTTCCTGATGTGGGAACTCAATGCAATAAATTTTCCTCTGAGTACTGCTTTCATTGCATCCCACAGATTCAGGTAAGTTGTGTTTGTATTTTCATTTGCTTGTAGATATTGTTTAATTTCTTCTTTAATTTCCTCTGTGACCCACTGATTGCTCAAGAGTTTTTTACTCAGTTTCCATGTGTTTGTGTGGTTTTTGCATTTGCTTTTATCATTAATTTCTAATTTCATGGCACTAGGATCTGATAACATGCATGGGATAATTTCAATTCTTTTGCATTTACTTAAATATGTTCTGTGGGCTAGTATATGGTCTCTTTTAGAGAATGTCCCATGTACTGCTGAAAAGAATGTATATTCTGATGTTGTTGGATGGAAAACTCTATATATGTCCATCAAGTCCACTTGTTCACAGGTGTGATTCAGTTCTGTTATTTCTTTGCTGATTTTCTGTCTAGTTGATCTGTCCCTTTGTGTCAATGGCGTGTTAAGGTCTGCTGTTATAATTGTGTTATTGCTTATTTGATTTTTCTTTTCTGTTAATACTTGCTTTGTATAGCTGGGTGCTCTGAATTTGGTGCAAATATAGTTAGGATTGTTATTTCTTCCTCTTGAAGTTTTCCCCTAACTAGTATGTAGTGACCTTCTTTATGTCTTTGGATCAGTCTTGAAGTTCACATTGTCTGCAAACAGGATTGCTACTCCCACTTTTTTTTCATTTCCTGTTGCATGAAGTATTGTTTTCCATCCTTTGACTTTCAGTCTGTGGGTTACCTTTTGGGTAGGATGGGTTTCTTGTAGACAGCATATGGTTGGATGTTGTTTCTTGATCCATTCTGCCAGTCTGTTTCTTTTAATTGGTGAGTTGAGGCCATTTACATTAATGGTTATAACTGTTATATATTGGTTTATTTTTGACATGTTATCTTTCTGCTGTTGTATCTTTAGCTTTCCATTCTATTTAATTGCCTGCCTTGCTTTATGGTTTTATCCTATGTTTATCTAGAATATATTTCTGTACTCCTTGTAGGGTTGGTTTGGTGTTCATGAAGTTCTTCAGCTGTTCTTTGTCATGGAAGTATCTTATTTCTCCATCCATTTTGAAGGACAGTTTTGCAGGGTACGTCAGTCTGGGTTGGAAGTGGTTTTCCTTTAGGATCTGAAATACTTCACTCCATGCTCTTCTTGACTTCATTGTGTGTGTTGAGAAGTCTGCTGTGATTCTGATAGGTTTTCCTTTATAGGTGATCTGTCTTTTCTCTCTAACAGCTTTTAGTATTCTGTTCTTATGTTGGATTTCTGGGATGGTGATTATTATGTGTCTGGGTGTAGTTTTATTTTAGTTATGGCTATTTGGAGTTCTATATGCTTCACTAATCCAAATGTCAGTTTCCATTCTCAGGTTTGGGAGGTTTTCAGCTGTTACTTCTGTAAACATCCTCTTGATATGATTTCGCCTGTCCCGTTCTTTTTCATATATCTCTATTAATCTTATGTTATTTTTCTTTGCATCATCTTGCATTGTTATTTCCTGATTCTTTGTTATTTTTACAAGATCTTTCTTTTCCTGTTCACTAGCTGCAATCTTATATTCAAAGTCTGAAATTCTATCTTCATTTTCGTTGAGGCAGTTTTGACAGCTGTCAATAGAATTTTTGATTTCCTGTATATCTCTTTAACTCTGCTTTATGTATTCTGTTTGTTTCTTATAGTGTTAATTCAGGGATTCTATCTGTTTGCTTTGTTCCTCTAACTTTTTATCTGTGTCTTCACTAGGTGTGTTCACTATTTCTTTCACTACTTTTATCATTTCTTCTTTTATCTGGGCAATTATTTCTAATTTGAATTTCTCCATAGCTTCCTCTAGTTGCTTCTTTATTTTAGTTGATATCATTTCAGTCATTTCAGGTGTATGGCTTCTATTTTTTTCTATGTACATGGCTCCCAGGCTTTCTTGGGATGGCCTGGTGATTTGAGCCTGCCTTTCAGTCTTTCCTTTTGTCATTTTTCTTTATTTCCTTGGTTTGAGTGGTGTTCCAAAACTTCCTCTGGGTGTGTGCTGAATCCCCTCCCGCACCCTCAGCTACTGGAGCAGTCTTAGCTCCTCTGCAAGTACTTGGCTCCCTAAATTGAGAGGCAGAAGCAGGGCATGGAGAACTGGGGCAAGCAAAACCCCCAGGGCACAATCCCCTGTCCTAGGGGTGTGGATATGAACTCAACTGCTGGCAGTGTGGATCTTAAGCTCTCCCCAAGCCAGCCCAAATGAGCCCAGAGTCTTTGTGCAAGGTTTCTGCCTCCTGAGCTATAAAAAGGCCAGTGGGCATGGTTGACTGAGGCCCTGAAATCTGCTGGACCCAGTCAAGCATCCCGGTATCTCCCCAGAAACTCAAGAGCCAGGAGTGTAGGTCTCCAACTTTTCCCAGGTCACTGGGACTCACTGCAGGCAGTCTCCCCCCCTCTTCAGACTCTTGGCTCCCTTAATTGAGATGTGGAATCTGGGCATGGAGAACTGGGGCTGGCAGAGCCCCCAGGGCACAATCCCCTGTCCTAGGGGTGTGGATATGAACTCAGCTGCTGGCAGTCCTGATCTTAAGCTCTCCCCAGGCCAGCCCAATTGAGCCCAGAGTCCTTGTGCAAGGTTTCTGCCTCCTGAACTGAAACAAAGCCACTGAGCATGGTTGACTGAGGACCTGCAATCTGCTGGATCCATTCCAGCATCCTGGTAGATCCCTACAAAGTCAAAAGCCGGCAGTGTAGGTCTCCAACTTTCCCCAGGTCATCGGGACTCACCTCGAGCAATCTCCACCATAGTAGGAATTTTCAATTCCACTATTAGACCACTGAATCCCATATGGTACATCATTGATCTAAACATCATTATGTAATGTATGATTGTACACATCTTTGTACTTGTTTAGTTCTATACAATTCTATTTCATGTGCAGTTTCATATAACTATTATCACAGTCAAGATATAATACCATTCCATCACTATACATGTCCTTAGTACTCATCTTTCAGTACAAGGCTTTTCCTTGCATATCTATTCCTATTTTCTTAACCTCTGAACTGTTTTCTATTTATAATTTTGCTCTTTTGGAATGTCATATAAGTAGAATCACATGATATGTACCCTAAAATTGTCTTTTCATTCAGAATAATTCTTTGGAAACCTATCTAGTTTGTTTTTATTATTTTTAGTTGCTATGTGGTATTACATGGTATGAATGTGTCACAATTTGTGCAGCCTTTTCTCACTGAAATTAATTGGATTGTTTCCATTTTTAAAACACTTATTATAAGTAAAGCTGCTATGAACATTTGCATGTGTAGTTTTGGATGAACATAAATTTTATTTCTCTATGTCCCAAAGTACAATTGCTAGACTACGTGGTAATTGCACATCTTTCAAATTGTCCCATGACAGCTTTTCTGTTTTTCATTCCCATCAGCAGCATAAAAATGTTCTGGTTTCCCAGCAAAACTTCCAGCATTTGGTATTATAATTAATTTTAATTTCCATAATTATGATAAGTATGTAGCAAATCTTACAGTTTTAGTTTTCATTTTTCTAATGGAAAATGATGTTGTGAACTTCTTGGTTGCTACCTATTTTTCTTCTCTGGTTGTATATGATGGTGTCTTTTCACGTCTTTTGCCCATTATCCCAATTGAATTTTTATGCTGTTGAATTTTGAGACTTTTTTTATATAGTCCAGATATGTCATTTATTCTTCATATAGCTTTTGTTTTTAAAAAAATTATTTTGGGCTGAAGATTTAGCTCAGAGGCATAAGCACCTACCTAGCAAGTGTAAGATCAAGAGTTTTAGCCCTGGAACAAAAAAAAAAAACACCAAAAAAATACCCCCCAAAACAAAAAAACAGACTTACAGAAAATTTTTATTTTAAAGAGAATAAAACCAAAACAACAACAACAACAACAACAACACCAAAACAGAATAAAGCCAATCAGAACAGAACAATGAAAGTGATACAGGAGTTCAAAACAAGATAATAGGAAATCACCAGTGGTTATCATGCCTCTTGTTATCTTCATAGTAGCTGCCCATACCATTACACATAATAAAATCAAACAAATCAAAGCACAATAAAACCGATGATAAATAACTTTTAAGGAAGAAAGATTATTTGGGCTCATGGTTTCAGAGGTTTTGGTTCAGTGCTGGATGCTGTTGTTTCAGGGCTGTAGTGTACAGTACAGCATATGGAGAGATTATGGCAGTGGAAACCTGTTCACACAGGGGGCAGTCAGTAAAAGAGGAAAGAGAGGAGGACAGGATCAGATTACCCCCTCAAGAATATGTCCTAGAGGACCTGACAGGCTTCCAGGAGGTCTGACTTCCTGAAGGTTACACAACCTCTCAGTATTGCTATAGGCTGGGTTCCATCCCTTTATCACATGGGCCATCAGGGTATATTTAATATGTAAATTATAACACACTGCCACTGATTTCCTAAGGCACATGTCCCTCCCATAGTGCACACTACATCCATTCCATCTCTAAGAGCCTCCAGAATCTTAACATTTTAAGCATTACTCTCTGCCTTTTATCAGCATTCTGGTCTCTTGAGCTTTCATCCAAACTGCTGATAAATTCCACCTGAATCTTCAAGCTTTTATAAATTCTTCTCATGAGCTAAATCCAAAGGTTTATGACTGACATTTTCAGATACAGTCACAGCAAAGACCATACATATCCACACCAATTTTCTGTTAGCTTCCCACTGCTGATATAAAGTGCCTGATACAAACAACTTATGAGTAGGAAAGACTTGTTTTGGCTCATGGTTTCAGAGGTTTCTATCTGTATTATCTTGGCTCTGTTGCTTTGGACCTGTGATGGTAGAGTACATCATGGTGGGGAGCGTGTAGCAGAGGAATCTACTAATCTCTTGATAGCTTAGAAACAGAGAGGAAGGAGATAAAATACCTGATACAAACAACTATCTCCTTCAATCACTTTCCTTCAATGAACCAACAACCTTTCACTTTGCTCTACCTCATAGTTTCCACCACACATACCCAACAGTGCCAAAGAATGGAGACAAAGCCTTAAATAGATGGACCTATGGCAGACATTCAGATTCAACCTGTTGCAAATGATAAGATTATAAGAAATTGTCAAGAAAAAATATATAAAGGTAGAAAAGGATTCAGGACTAGTCCATTTGGGATCAACCTTTAGATATGGGGCTAGAAAGAGAGTTCAGCGGAAGAGAATAAGAGGAAGCACCTATATATGTAAGTGGCTAGCAAGATGGCACAAATCTGAGTGCCAAGGAGTGGTCCTGAAAACCCCAGGATCTCAAAACTTTCAGACACAAGCTATTGTAAAAGGTGTTGTTTCCCTAAGTTTTCTGTCAGTGAATTATTTGTGTACAGGAATGCTATTGATTTTTCAGTGCTGACTTTGTATCTAGCTACACTTCTGAATTTGCTTATTAATTTTAGTAGGTTTGGGATGGAGTTTTTGGGATCTTATATGTAGAGTATCATGTCATTGCAAATAGTGATAATTTAACTTCTTCATTTCCTATCTTCATTCCTTTTCTTTCTGTCTTTTGTATAATTGATGTGGGAATGTTTCCAGAACTATATTGAATAGGAGCAATGATAGTGGACATCTTTGTCTTGTTACTGATTTTAGAATGGAAGTTTTCAGTTTTTGTCCATTTAGTGTGATGTTGGATGTTGGTTTGTCATAGATGGCTTTTATCAGATTGAGGTAAAAACCATGTATTCCAATTTTCTGTGTGGTTTTTATCATGAACAAATGTTGGACTTTATCAAAAGCTTTTTCTGCACCTACTGAGATGATCATGTGATTTTTGTTTGGCTCTGTTGATATGATGTATTACATTTATTGATTTGCATATGTTGAACCATCTTTGCATTCCTTGAATGAATCTCAGTTCACAGTGTATAATCTTCCTGATGATTGCTGCATTCTATTTGGGAGTATTTTATTGAGAATTTTTGCATCAATGTTCATTTGAGAGATTGGCCTATAGTTCTTTTTGATTGTGTCTTTATTTGGTTTTCGCATCAGGAATAATACCCTCAGGAATTAGTTAGAGAGACTTGCTTTCCTTTCAATTTCATTGAAGAGTTTGAGGAGTATTGGAAATCTTGCCTAAATTTTTTGTAGAATTTAGCAGTGAATACACCAGGATCTGCACTTTCTTTTGTTGGTAGTTTTAATTAGGTTTTCAAATTTATTAATGGATGTTAGGTTATTAAAATTTTTTATATCATTTTTACTTTTTTATTTTAAAGAGAATAAAACAAAAGAAGACAAGACAAAGAAGATCAGAACAGAACAACATAAGCAGCACAGCACTTTACAACAAGACACCTGGATATTAACATTCACTACCATAATGTCTCTTTGCAATAGTTGAGCATGGCTTCAAATACAATAATATCAAACATAATAAAATATTATAAAACCATTCAAAAGAATGAAAGAATTATAGGGTATTCTGAACCAAATAACAGAAAATGATCAATGACTACTATAATATCTCATTTTCATAAAAAGATTTGTTTATACAATCACATATATTAAAATCCCAATAAGACACAACATGATAGAACTGATGGTAATAGAAGAATAAAAACATGGTAGGACTTCAGAGCAAGATGATATTAAATTAACAATGGCAGCCATAATGTTTTGTTTTCTTCAAAACAGCTGTAGATACCATCACATATAATAAAGTCAAACAAAACAGAATAAAACCATCCCAACTGATGAATGAAAACATTAAAAGTCTTCAAATCTATGTAATGGAGAATCATGATTACCATAAAATCTTAAATACTGTTACCAATTCTCATACTAGTGAGACCATATCGTATTTACACATGTGAGTTTGGTTTATTTTGCTTATGAGTATGATCTCAAGTTGCATCCATTTATTTATAAATATCTCAATATGATCATTCTTTATAGCTTTTATATAATGGAGTAGTACTCCATTATATAAAAATACCACAACTTTTTTTATCCATTCCTCAGTTGATAGGTACTTAGGTTGTTTCAAAGATCTGGCTATTACAAATTGTGCTGCTATAAACATGGGTGTACATATATCACTGTGGTATGATGTTTTCAGTTCTTCTGGGGATATGCCTAGAAGTGGAATAGCTGGGTCAGATGGGACTTCCAAACCCAGCTTTTTGAGGATTGAGCTTTGGTAATTTGGTAATTGGTACAGAAAAATGGAATCTGTCCCTTCTTTGTTTTTCATACTCTTTGAATAAACAGTTTTGAAGTACATATATTGATGATCTTCTTAATTTTCTCAGAATTTGTATTGCTTTCATCCTGTTCACTCCTAATTGCATGATTTTGAGTATTTTCTTTCCTTTTCTTGATAAAATTAGCTAGCAATTTATCAGTTTTGTTTATTATTTCAAAGAACCAACTCTTTCATTAATTCTTTATATCACTTTCTTAGTTTCAATTATATTAGTTTCTGATCTGATATTTATAATTTCCTCCCTTCTATGAGCTTTGAGCTTGACTTGCTCTTCATTTTCAGAGTTTGAGGTGCAGCATTAAGTTGTTAATTTGTGCTTGTTCCATTTTCCTGATGCCATGATTCATTGCTATGTATTTCCCTTTTAGGACTGCTTTCATAAAGTTCTGTGGGTTTTGGTATGTTGTATCTGCAATTTCTTTGAATTGTAGATATTGTTTAATTTTTTAAAATTTTCTCTGTAACCCATTCATTGTTCAGGAGGAAGTTATTTAATTTCCATGTGGTTATGTAGGTTTTGCAGTTTCTTTTTTCTTTAATTTTTAATTTCAGTGCACTATGGTCAGATAACATTTGTGAGACAATTTCAATACCTTTGCATTTACTTAAGCATACTCTATGGGCTAATATATAGTCTATTTCAGAAAATGTCCCATGTGCAGCTGAGAAAAATATGTATTCTGATGTTGCTGGAGGAAGACTAAACATCTAATAAGTCCATTTCATCACAGGTTTGATTCAATTCTGTTATTTATTTGCTGACTTTTTGTCTAGTTGATCTATCTCTTTGTGACAATGAGTTATTAATATCTCCTACTACAATTGTGTTATTGTGTATTTGGTCCATACATATTTATGATTGTCATCTCTTCCTCTTTAATGTTTTTCCCTAGCAAGTACATAGTGACCTTCTTTATGTCTTTTGAACATTTTTGGTTTGAAGTTAACATTATCTGAAAACAGAATAGCTACCACTGCTTTTCCCTGAGTTCCTTTCACATGGAGTATTGTTTTCCATACCTTGGTTTTCAGTCTGAGTTTCATTTCCAGTCAGATGTGTTTCTTATACACAGCATATTGTTAGATCCTGTTTATTGATCCATTCTGTCAATCCATTTCTTTTAATTGGTGAATTGAGGTCATTTGCAATGATGGTTATAACTGATATGTACTGGCTTAACTTCGTCATAGTATTTTCTTATTGTTGGTTCACTGCTTTGCCCCCTTATTTAATTGCTTGCCCTACGTGGTGGTTTCATTCTGTTGTTGTTATGGTAACTGTAGTCATTTTTGCCTTTCTCTAGTATGTCTTTTAATACTCTTTCTTGGGTTGGTTTGGTGGACATGAATTTCTTCAATTGTTTTTTGTTAATGGAAGTATGTTATTTCTCTACTGATTTGCAAAGAATGGTTTTCAGGGTACATCAAACTGCTTTGAAAGTTGTTTTTTTTTTCAAGACTTGAAATACTTCACTCCAACCTCTTCTTGACTTGATGGTTTGTGTTGAGAAGTCAGCTGTGGATTTAATGGGATTTCCTTGATGGGTGAGCTGTTGTTTTCTGTAACAGTTTTAGTATTTTGTTTTTATGCCAAATTTCTGGGCTCTTGATTCTCATGTGTGAGTGTAGATTTATTTTTTGTTATAGCAGTTTGGAGTTCTATATGTGTCACATCTGTCTATTAAAGTCTTTTCCTATGCTTGGGAAATTTTCTGCTATTACTTCTGCAAATGGTTTTTTTATGACTCCTGAATTTTCCTTGAGATTTGTCAGTCTTACATTGTTTTTCTTTGCATTGTATTGAAGCTGTTAGGTCATTGTTTCATGATTCCTTGGTATTTTTAAAAGTTCTTTCCTTTTGTGATCCCTAGCTGCAATCCTGTTAAATGTTTGAAACTCTATCTTCAGTTCCATTCAAGTGGTTTTGCCAGGTTTCAGTGGAAATTTTAATTTCCCAGCTATCTCTTTGAATTTGTTTCATGCATTGTATTTTTTTCCTATATTCATTCAAGGTTTCCATCATTTCCCCATTTTCCTGTACTTTTTTAATCTGTGTCTTCTTGAGCTATGCTGATCAACTCTTTCATTAAGGGTGTCAATTCTTTCTTTATCTGAGATATTATTTCAATCTGATTTCCTCATGGATTCCTTTCTTTTTTTCATTTGCTATCTTTTCAGAAATTTCAAGTGTATGACTTCCAATGTCCTCTATTTTTGATGTCTCCTGTACTTGTTCCTAATGGACTGTTTTTCATTTTGTCATTTTTCACCTCTTGGGCTAATATTTTGATTTTTAATATTCTCTTAGTCTTAACTGTCTATCATGTGTATCTTAGGGTCCTATTATGTGGTCGATGTTTGCCCAGTTGCTGGGTCCTGCAATGTAGGGGCGGGGCCAGTCACCTGAATTCCTCCTGCAGGGCTTGTTGTGTGAGTCCTATATTCTTCTTAGGCTAACTAGTCTAGGAGTATTGATGTAAGCCAATCCTTAACTGCTATTTTTACTGCAGCTTCAAGCTGTTCAAGATCTGCATTTCCAAGACAGTGTTTTAAGGATCCATTTAAGCAGTCATTATTAGTAAGATAGCACTTTAAAAAATTTCTGCTCTAACTTATAATATAAAATATAAGTATATTCTGGATCATCTGAAGACCATATGAAGCCTATGAACTATGCTGGAAATTCAGTATTCAGTTTGTATCCATAAAAATGCTATAACAAGGAAGGCTTTTTAGTTGTACATTGGTAAAGATCTGTATGTAACTAATTAATTTTGTGATTTGAAGTCCAAATATAATTATCAATATACTGAAGGAATAAATTGAAAAGTGTTAAAATGAAAATCATTCTTAGAGAATTGAGATATCACACAGCCATATTAAACTAAAAATAGTCTTTCCTTTAAAAGAATCAGTATAATTTTCCTCTTGAAAGGTAATTTAACAACATTCTTCCATCAACTATATTGTTAATATTAATTTTGTTTTGTATTTTGGTAATATGAAATATGAGGTAAAAACAAAATAAAATTATACTTGATGTGTGTATGCTTATCATACACATGACATAGATCCAACTTTAATTTCTTTTTTTTTTTTGAGACAGGGTCTCACTATTTAGTTAATTCTGGCCTTGACCTTACAACAATCCTCTTGATTCAGCCTCCCAAATGCTGGAACCATAGGCATGTGCCAACACATCTGGCCCAACTTTAATATCACATACATATAGTAAGTTAATATAATATCCCACATTTAGTAAAATTTTTAAAGTCACAAATTTAAGCAAGTAATTGCTCAAAAATATACTGATTCTTTGTGATTTTATTAACTTAATCAGAAAATTTTTAATGAGGGCCTACTATCATTTTTATTTGACTCAGAAATATACTGACTTGACTTATTTTGATTATTTGAAATTGAAATACATTGTCTAATCCATGTTAAATTTGCAGCCATATTGCCAAAACTTTGGTAGAGTTGTTGTGTGGTTCTGATTGCATTGAAGACATAGCTATGTGTGGTGCATGCTTATTTCTTAATTCAGTTAGTATTTGCAAATTGGTAACCAAAAAGAAGACTGAAGTTTAATTTAATTTCAAAGCTTAATTGCATCTAAAAATTCATAGGAATTATTACATCTGGATGGAACATTGAAATGAAAAAGATTGGGTGCAGGGGAGCATAAAACAGATTTGTAAGATGAAAAGTTATTATAAATCGAGTGAACACTTGTTACTGGAACATTATATGAATATTTTAAAACATCAACCAAGTGATTGATAGTACTTAGTTAGAAAACAAATACACAATAAGAGAAACACGAGTCTTGTTTTGTTCTAGAGATATTTGAAAAAAGATTTCTGGTAACACTCCAGGCAATGCAATTAAAGAGTGAAGAAACTTCCAAATCTCTTGGAACAGATCAGACAGTATTCAAAACTAGCAGTAGTTGGTGTGATAATTCAGACATCATGAAAATGTATCCCTCAGATGCTGAGCATCTAACATTCAAAGGCTTCCAGCTGACTGAAACTGTTAGCTTCCAGGGATACATAAGTCATATAAGGGGAAAAGGAAACTTTGAATTTAAGTAAGTATGTAATGTAGATAAAATCTTGATATTATTTGATATGCCAAAAATTATACAGTGAATCTCAAATGTGCTAAAACAGCTAGGATCGTAAGCACAGAGTACAAAAAGCAGTATTTCTCTTAAGGAACTGTATATACATGAAAGTGATCCAGAGAAAATTTTAGCTCTGAAGTATTGAGAACATTCCTATATTTATCAGGAGAGAAAAACTGTGTAACATAGACAATGTGGAAAAAGCCTGTATGTTAGAAATAACTTTACTTTTGCCCCCCAAAATCAGTAATGTCAACCATGAAATGGTAATTCCAACAATGACAGAGAAAGCTAGAGAAGAGTTAGATAGAGGGTGATAGGGAGATGCTGAAAGAGAGGAGTGAAATGAACAAGCAGTCTCCAATACTTTGAAGTACAATTGAGGAAGAGCCATCAAAAAGAGGCCTAAATAGATAGGCAGAGAGAAGAGAGAACATTCTACAGAATATTGTGTCAAGGAATTGAAACAAAGATAGTATTTCAAGAAGCTGGAAGTGATCAAGTCTGTCAAGAGCTGCTGCTGAAATACTAAACAGGATAAGGTTTTAAATATGTCCATTGAATTAGTTGCAGAGGGTTAACTGAAATAGAAGGAAAGTAGTTTTTTATGTAGTAGTGAGACAGGTTACATTGGTTAGGGAAGTTAATGGCAAAAAATATGGAGACTAAAATTTTTTTTTGTCTTTTTGAGACAGGGTCTTCTTATGCAGTTCAGGATAGCCTTGAGCTCACTGTGTAATGCAGGCTGGTCTTGAACTCACACTTATCCTCCTGCCTCAGCCTCCTGAGTGCTGGGATTACAGACATGCACCAGCATGCCTGGCAATTTTTGACAAATCTATGCAAATAATATAGGCAGGCATCCTTGGTGGTGAGAGTTTTTTTTAAATGACTGCTTTAGACTAATTCAGAGACAAAATTATAGAGTAATAGCGTAATTCACTGTAGTTTAAGCTGCAAATATGACTTGGTGTATTATGACATTAATTTAGTGACTTGTTAGCAGTATTAACAAAATGAAAAAGATAAGAAAGTAGCATGCACCTTGCATAGTAAAGTAATGGCGCATTACAAATTTTTTGTTTTTTTTTTGTATGAATTATTGACTTCAAACAGTAACAAATATACTTTGTATATTTATGCATGGTACTTAAATATAGTGTACATATATTACATATAGTATATATGTATTCTATGTATATATTGGGTTGAAAAGTTATTTTTTGTTGTGGGTCATAGTAAATATAAAAATACTCTTAAAATAAAAGTATTAAATATTATCATAAATTATGGAGAATGTGGGAAAGGCTGAAACTCAGATGGCATATAGAGACATTGGTCTTTAGGAGGATAATAAAAACACTTTTTTTTTGGTCCTGGGAATGAAACTCACAACCTCATGCTTGCCAGGGAGCTGCTGTGTTACTGAGCTATATTCCTCGCCCAAACACAGTGTATTTTATAAAGCATAGGAGGTGAAGATTGGTATCAATGCTGGTGACCAGCAGATTTGGCAGCAGAATGTTGAATGTACTCTTTTCTGATGACTTTGGTTAAGCACAATCAGCCCTTTATAGAGAATAAAGAGTGCAGAGAGGGTAATAGATATAAGAATGGAGGAAGTTTGAAATGGTTTTTATAGAAGTTGTATCACATTATTGTAGAATTGCAAAACATCAGTTTATTTAAGAATATTCACCTGTCTGAGTATAAGCACAGGGAGATGACATGTGTATTGTTCAATTTTAGTTGGAGACTTTGAAAGAACTAGTTGATTAGGGAGGAGCACCTAGTGAATTACAAGGAAATGTTGTCCTCAAAAGAGACTTTATAGGTGTAAATTTTCTATACACAAGGACTCATGTACTGTTTTTGGAGCATCATGTTATTTCTATGGTCTTAGTTCATAATCTATATCCCAAGGAGGGATGTTTTGAGGTATATATTCTAGTGTCCTCCAGTTCTCTGTATTGGTTGTTCAAGAATGTGTCATATAAATTCTACATATTTGTCAGTTTTCCAGTATTCTCTCTGTTATGGGTTTTTATATTGATTCTATGGCAATAAGACTAGATTCTTGGTATGATTTAAATCTTCATAAATTTGTTAAGATTTGTTTTGTGACCTGTCCTAGAGAATGTTCTATATGTATTTGAGAAGAATGTATAGTACAGTATGATTGAGCCAGTGTTCTATATTATCTGTTAAGTCCATTTGGTCTACACAGTGTTGTTAAAGTGTGAACCAACCAAATGAACAAAGAAAGTATATGGAATCTTTTTCGAAGAAAATAGGATAATGAAGCTAAATGCTCAGAGAGCTTGAAGAATACTTGGAGTTGGTGTTCTCGAGCTTGAAAATGAGGACTTTTCTAAGAGAGTGAAATGTTTGTGATTTTGGAAATAGAGAAATTTTCAGTGATAAGTTGAAAGGGATTGGAGGAGTTGATATAAGATACTATTAATGATGAAGCCTGGGAATCATCAATACATGATAGATTGTCCAGTGTGGGCACTAAGTTTCTAAGATGATGGCAAGTATAGAAAAGTGGTGGAATTCACTAAGGTAAATAATACTCATTAATTGAATGGGATATTGATAAATGAAAACAAGAAATAAGACTGGATGAACTTTTGTGGAGCAAGAAAATAGTGATAACTCTAGAACTACTTCTAACCCATGAGTTTACCTAAGGTAAGAATATTACCCAAGAGTACTCATTCTAGATTCAAACTGCCTGCATTACTGACTTCATATCTCTGTACATCCATGACAATGATAAATTTACTTCATTTCACCACATTTTAGTTTAATATCTATAAAATGTGGATAAAATTTCCTGTTTTATGGTATTACAGCTATAATAATTGAATGAATGCATTTATGCAGTTTTATTAATAAAATGAATTTATGTACAGCATTGTCACAGTGCTGTACATTGGAAGTACACAATAAATGTTAGTTATTTTTAACTTATTATCTAGAATGTTTAAGACTGATTTTTACTTGAGAGAGATGCAGAAAATTCTTTAATTGTTCATTCATGTTTTTCTTTTTAAAGTAAAGAATACATTTGGAGAAGCTGATAGGGTTACAAAGATTTGACAATTTTAAAGGAGTGTTCCAGCATTCATAGAAGAAAGGGAAAAGAGGAATGAATACGATGACAGTTCAGGGAAATGATGCACTGAGAGTTATAGAAATGAGGCTAAACACAGGGAAACTTAAAGAAGTTACATCTTAATAGAACAGTTGCCATAATGTTGCACTGTTCCCATAGACTGTCCACAAAAGCTGCAATAAAAATCAGAGATTTGAGGAATGTAACAAATTTTGTCCCAAATATCTGTTTGAGCAAAGAAAGAAGTTTTGGCCTTACAGAATCCATACATATGTTATCTGAAGACAGGTCTTGTAGGTGTAGATTAGGTGAGAAACTTCTTTTACATCTGCTATCAATAGATACATTAAAATCAATCATGACTTCCAACTGTGGATAAATAAAAACAAGTCACCAAGTCTTTATTGGAATTGGGAAGGAAGGTAGATTTAATATGGTTCAATTATATACACAGTTTGGTATACCTACTCCTTACTCTGCTAATGGTTCTTTCTTTAGTTCTGTTAAGGTTGTTGTCTTTAGTTATTTTCTTTCTCTCATTTAGTATAGTGCCTCCAGTGCCTGGATAGCTGCCATTATGAAATAAAGATCTTCCATTCCTTTCAATTTGGTGCACTTATATTACTTGAAGATTATTTATTTCCAAGTAATATGTTGGATAATTTTGCATTATGAAAATATGTGCTTAAAAAAACTAAAAACTAAAACTAGAGGTTCCATTTGACCCAGTTATTCCCTTGTTGGTATCTTCCTGAAATAATTAAAAACATCATACCATAGTGATATATTCACACCCATATTTATAGCAGCACAGTTTGTAATACACATATCTTGGAAACAGCCCATATGCCCATCAACTGGTGAATGGATACAGAAGATGTGGGTTTTTTATACAATGGAATACTACTCTGGGATAAAATAGGATAAGCTTGAGAAATTTCTAGATAAATGAATGCACCTTGAGAATTCACTTTTAAATGAAAGAAATGGGGCATACCTGTGTAAGTACCACATTATTTCTCTGATGTGAGAAACTAAGAATGTAAATAAGGTCCAAGATGTATCATAGATATTGGAAAATTAGAAGAAAACATTAAGTGTAAAGCAGAACAAGAGAAGAGGCAGGGGGAAGAAAGGAAGGGATAAGAAAAAATATAAATAGAAAAAGTAGAAACAAAGCTTTTGTAAATGAATGCAAAAGGGATTGAAGGGAGCAGAAGGGAACGGGATAAAAAGGAGCAAGATATGTCACGTACAGGTAGAAATTTCCTTTGGTGAATATAGTCATCATGCATATGTAAAATGTTCCAATAAGTTAAAATTTTTTCTATGAGAAAAGAAAAATATATTTCTGTTACGTGCCTATGAATTAGTTAATTCACCATGTTGAATATTTTCTTGTGTTATAAAAAATGAAATCATGAGGAGACACTAAATACAAACTAATGATTTTGCTGTACAATAAACATTTCTTTTTAAATTTAAAATTACTACTGTGACACTGTACAAAGTTTATTTTAAGTTCTCAGAACATTTGGTTCATTGAGAATGCTGCACTTGAAAAAAGGCAGAGAATATGTGACAAGTTACTGATGCTTTCCTTACTAAATTGGCATCTGCCCTATGACAGCCCTCTTGACTTCTTCTCAGAACTCTCAAAATGAATTGAAAGTAGCTTCAGGGAAAGACCCAGCAGCTTCATGAAGTATTCAGAGCACATACCATTTATTTCTTCAGGGAGTATAATCAAATGGTCAACTGAAAAACTTTTTTTCAGTGCAAATCCACAAACATTTTCAGAAAACTCAATTTTCATAATAATAGCAATGTAGTATCTTCATATAGGGATTTTCTTGATAGTCCCAAGAGATTGCAGGTATGTTTTTAATACCAAGATCCCATGTAGTATTTTTGTTAAGCATCAGTTAAGATTATTACTTTTAATTTAGTTTATAGAAGAATTTTAAAGGAAGTGACAATTCATATCTCTTGCCTTTCCTCTTGCTTTTCTGTCTCTGTTACTGGGGGAAGCTAAGACTTAGTCTGAGCATTATTAAGATCCCAGTTTATATTCCAGGAATGGTCTAATTTGCTCCTATATATTTTTAGTCAATCTCTCTGTCCCAAGATTCAGATTCATATATCCAGTTTTTTTTCCTGTTATAAGCACTCAAAAATGCCAAATATGTCTTATATTACTAAGTACAACAGCAAGCTTATGATTTTCCTTATTCGCAAAATTTTTTAAAATTTTCATTTTAAAGAGAATAAAAACAAACAAAGTAAAACAATAAAGTCAATCAAAACAAAGCAGTGTAAGTGATACAGGACTTTAAAGCAAGATAATAGGAAATCAACATTGGTTACCATTATGCCTTTTGCTGTCTTCAAAATAATAACTTCAGAAATAGTAAAAATCAAACAAAACAGAACAGAATAAAACTATAAAAACAATGATGAATGCAATAAAGGACTTCAAAACAAGATGATAGTAAATCCAAATGGCTACCATAATATATCTTGTTGTCTTTGAAATTGCTGCCCATGCCATCAGATATAATAAAATCAAACAAGACAAGACAGAATAAAAACCCACCCAACAGGA
>PVJX010034490.1:0-18978 GCA_004027295.1 Dolichotis patagonum | reverse complement strand
GGAAGCTGGGTACAATGGTCCAATCAGGCATCCTATTTGTTTCGTTATGCTCTCATGGTTAGAGGGTCCAGAAAGGAATTCCAAAGCCATTAAGTAGTTACAGAGCTAGGCAGTTTCAAAAGAACAAAGTTTTTAAAAGAACAATGTCTCTTTTACAGTTTTTCCCTCTCAATGGTAAGCCAAGGAGCATCTGTACTTTAAATATGCATTTTAAGTGACTCGGTTAAATGGCTTCATACGTTATGCCTATCAAAGTGTCTGGAAGATTAAAAAAAAAAAGTACCCAGTAAGCGTTCATCGAATAACATAATGGATGGAGGAAGAAAAGGAGTGGTGGGGGAGGAGAGAAAGAAAAAAAAGAGAAAGGAAGGAAGGGAGAGAGAAAGAATGAAGAAAGAAGGGAGGGAGGGAAAAAGAGAGTAAGGGGAAAAGGGTCAAAGAAAAAACTGTGTCCTTTGAAGCTGCAAATACCACATACCTATGCTGGCACAAGATATCATTTATCTTTGAACCCAGGTGAGAAGGGAAAGGAAAACACGTAATTCAGCCACCTTAAAAGCCACTCAATGGATATTCCGGGAACTATCAGCTGTCCCCCACCAGCTGGCCAGGGCACACTCTCCATCTTTCCACTGGTTCTGATTTGAAACCTATCTGGCCAATTTCTGTTGCAGGAAAGGCAAAATCACAATAAAAGCAAAAGAAATGTTTACAATGACCTAATCAAAAGCCTTAATCAATTTGCTCTCTTTCTTTCTCTGCTCCCACAGAGAAGGAGGGAGGCATCACATTCAGAAAGCACATTTTCCTGAGTAGGTTCTGATGAGGGACAGAGCATTAGAGTTCTATCTATCTATCTATCTATCTATCTATCTATCTCTTTCAGGGGACACAGTGCTCCTTTTAGTATTCATTGGGACATTTTAGAACACAAATAACAACAGCGGAAGGCACTCATGTGGTGATAATTTTATGTAATTTTGATGTCAGTGGCATACCCGTGATGGCCTAGTCAGCTTTCCTGGAGGCGGATCTTTTGTGTCTTCCCGGAGTGGGTGCGGTGTACATACTCTATATCCCTGCCAGCCCGGTACCGTCACGCGTATTTCCTGTGTTCTCATCTCCATTCTCAGAGTGGCTTTCTGATTACAGTCCAAAGGACTCCTGGGGAGATGAAAGAAGCTGGAAATTTTTCCAAATTTCTAATCAGAAGACAGCCTAAAAGCCAAAACTAGCCCACATGTATTTTAGGATTTGGCCTGGAAATATTTTACAACATTTTAAAATTAACTATTCCAATATTTAACATTAAATATTTTACATAACAATTCTAGTTCTAGGCAACTCTAGAAAAATCAGAAGGTTTCCCAACATAGAATACCCACGCCTGCACACCAAGCATGGCTCTAAGAGGGTCTGCTCCACTCACTTCCATTGCCTTCTGCCCTCTATGGGTATCTAACCCTGACAACTCTGGAATACCCTAAGTCCTAGTCTCATCCAGATCTTGCCCAGATCACTCCATTTTTGGAGGGAAAAAACCATAGAAGCTAATGACATCTGAACTGTTATAATGGAAATTTCCACTTGGTGAAATGAAGAATCAAGTTCAAATTTTTTATTTTTCTTCAAGAGGTTTTGCTTATCATCAGCTTTCAGTCCTGCCAAGGGATTTGGTAGATGAAACCTATTGGAATGAGATGGGGTTGTTAATGGCATTGGCAAAACTCTTAGTTGTTTTGTTAAAAAGTGAGGCCATCTGGAAGCAAGGCTTGCTCCACCCCAGATCTTGGGCCTAGAAGGTAAAGACTAAAGGAACAGAGACCCTACTTTGCTCACCTTCCCATGCTGCTGCTTCTGGGTGTATGCACTGGAGCTCTAAAGAGCTTTAGGCTAAAAAGACACTTTAGGAATAATTTCAGTCTGATGCATTTCCCATCAGTATTCAGTGAGAATCAGGAAGTGGACGGCCAGGCCAAAGGACTTCTAAAACTCCCTTCTTTTCAGCATTCATCAAATATTTATCCAGAGCTTCTTTTATGACAGGGAGATAAGCAAAAGTAGTCTGGACCCATTCATTCCTCACAAAAGAAATCAGATGTAAGTGGGAGAAGAGGGGTATGAGGCCATTTGCTGGTATAACAGGGACCTCGTCCTTTCCTCGCACTGGGAAACTCTCCCAGGGAAGTAAGAAAATGTTAAAGGTGAGTAAAAACTAAGTGAGTGAAGGCGAGCAGGTAGAGAAAGAGGATGGCAGATTTAAGAGCCCCAGGATGGGAGAGAACATAAAGAGTTTAAGCAACTGCAAGCAGATTGTGGGCCGAGATGAGACAGGAGAATGGAGAGGCTCCTGGCCACAAGAGGCCTTTCAGATCATGAGCCAGAACCCAGCCTTTATCCTAAGAAAAATGTCATGGTTTTATAGCCCTTTCGAGTCATTCAAAAAACTCTATTTTTATCTTCTGTGTTGAGGTTCATGATCTCTTCTCATTGAAATAAAAGATCTTACAGTTTAAAAGAGTTGGAAAAACCATTGCTCCTGCGGTGTTTCAAGGCAATGAGCCTTGAAGTGAAGCCTGCCCCCTACAAATAGAGAGGTGCTGGCTGGGGAAATAGGCAACTGCTGCAAGCAAAAGGAAAGCACGATATGGTGCCGGGGATCACAAATGGCGACCAAGCTTCTTGGGAGGATTAGAGTGGGAAACTGAGCATCAGCTTGAGGTCAGCAGTCCTGTTGCTAGGACATAGATTGGCAGGAATAGAGAAGAATTGACAAGATTCAGGCTGGGACTCCTGATAGAGATAGAAATCTTGTCCAGTGCCTGCCATCTGAGTATCCAGGACAGCAAGATCCTAAATGCCCAGTGTGGGTTGGCTGAGGTTTCTTAAATCCCCCCCAACAATGGTCAAAATTAGTCATTGTGAATCATGTGCCTGGCTGAGACAGGGCTGCATTTATCCCATAACTTTCTCTCCAACCACATTAAAAAAAAATACAAAATAGCTGATTCATTACAAAAAAAAGTCTTTCACTTATCACTGGACTATTACAATTCCAAAGGAGAACACCAGAGAGTGAAGCTAGCTCCTGCCTGCACACACAGGTTATATGCTCCTGGCCATGTGCCTGTACTACTCTGGGCTTCACTTTCCAGTCTGCAGAGTAGAAACAAAGCTGCTTCCACTCTGGCTTAAATTTCACCTCTATCACAGGAGCTGCCACGGCACACACCACCTTTATGCACTTAGAGGACAGTAGTTAACTAGAAGGTATGGCATTGTCACCCTACAATACAAACACCCTCAGGCATACAACAGGATGGTCTCAGGTCACGTCCCTTGACACCCATGCCTGCTCTCCAGCTCATAGACTCCTGCTTATTCAGTTATTATTTCAGTCCTTGAGGACTGAAACTTGTTTTCCTCTATCCTCCTTCATATCCAGCACTCAGCTGGACTCAACTAATGCTATTAAATGAAAAGTTGGGCAATGAGGATGGCCTGGGTCATATGAGAAGTCCCATACTTCCTGTAGCCTCCAAGGCACAGAGGCTACAAATGCCAACCTCATTGTCACAGGCTATTCTGAGAACTAGAGAGGTCTACCCCTGCAAGAGAAAGTGATTATCTGAAGATCAGTGACCTCCTCAAATACCTGGGGAGGAGAAGCCATAAAGTCTGATGCTTAAGAAAGAGGTTTTGGGGGCTGGGGATTTAGCTCAGTGGCTTAAGTGCCTGCCCTGCAAGCATGAGGTTGTGAGTTCAATCCCTGGTACCACAAAAAAAAAAAAAAAAAAAAAGGTTTTGGAGTAAACTTAGTTCTAAACCTAGCTGTGTGTCTTTGAGTAGCTTACCTCTCATCTCTGAGCCTAGTCTCTTCCTCTGAAAAATGGCAGCAGTGACAGTGCTTGCCCCACAGAGCTATTCTGAGGATTGCACCGGCCAGTGCCTGTGAAGTGCTCGGTGCAAAGCCTGGCAGGGAAAAGAATCAAGAAGTGATGGCTCTTCTTAGCGATTCCCATTCTAGACCCATTTCACCAGATGGAACATGCGTTAGGGTCCTGGATCAAAGGTTATGAAATGCCTGATGGGGAAGAAGAGGAAGATAGGACTTTAAAGTAACAAAGAACCAGAGCCACACCAAGCAAGAATATCACATGGAACATTATCCATGAGAAAAATCACTGGCCAGAGCTCAGAAAACTTCAGAGAGAAAGCTGCTGGCCCGGAACAAAGGTGTGAGCAAACAGACAGCAACATCTTGTTTTCTAAGAAGTCACAACAAAAGAATTTTGGAGCTCATTGGAGAGGCCAGGCAGCTGCAGTTAGAGCTAAGAGGGAAGAAAAAAAATGTAGAACATGGAACTGTGATTTGAGACATAGACGTGTTTAGGGGCCTGATTTGATCAATGGAAATGAAATTCTTAGAGCTTTTTCATTTAACACAAACAGAAATGTCTAAATGCATACCATGACTAAACAAAATAATGCGTGTTGACTGTCCAGTGTGTAGTCACAACTGCTCAGTGACTTGTAGGTATTAATTGGGAAAGTAAAAGTAAGTGTTTATTGGACTAAAGGTAAAACATCCTTTTAAGGGAGAGAAAAAAATTCAAGAAAAAATGTTTCTATGATCTGAATTTCCATCCATTTTTATATAGGTAGCATTTGTTTAGAAGAACAAATATATATATATATATATATATATTTGTGTGTGTGACTATCTTTTGTAATTTATTTAAATTTATTTAATTGTAAGGTTAAATGGTATCAGTGAAGGCCTAAAATGTACTTTCATGTGCTCTTGGTGAGGTCTTAGTCTTCTTTGTTTTTTTGCTTGGGGAACTTTCCTCATAGATTTCTCCCGCCATTTTGGAATGGCAGATCACAATGGCACTGACCAGTCTTCTTGTATTCAAAAGAAAACTGATCCCTCGTGGAGACTCAGGGAGAGATTGAAAGAAGAGAAGAAAAAGCTTCATCCATCAGGTAACTGGACAGTCAGTTTCCTTGCAAGAGGTAGAGAGAAAAAAGGCAGCAAAAAGAAACCCCCAAAAGAAAGGAGTAAACAAAAAGAATTCCTCAGGACTTCATTTAATAGTTTGAAGTTTGTGCTCCCAGCTGCCAGTCCCAGCTTTGAATCAAGTCTGGGTTCCAGCAACTTGTCATGAATCTTTTCCAATGCTTCACCCTGGGAGGACGGGCCCTGGCAGTGGGGCAGCGTCTGAGATGCATCCTTGTAAACCCCTTCCTGTCTTTTGGCCTCACCAATCTCCACTTTTCCTTCAGATCTCAGCCCAGGGATAGCTCTCCCTCTCCTTCATCCTTTGGTGATGCCACATTAATGAGGTAGTTATTCAAGTCTGTGCTCGTCCAGCTCCACTCTGGGTGGCAAGTCCCATCTACTCCCTGGGCCTCACTCATCCATCTGTAAAAGTGATGACAAAGCACCAGCATTCTTCCAAGATGGACTCCAGGACCCCGGGATGCCTGGCTGCTGTGGGAACCTCCTCTTCGGAGGACTTCTGCTTAGTCCTGCCAGACAGAAAGCAGTTTTTAAAGTCCCCTTGCCGCCCATTTTGGGGACAGTTAGAAAGAATTAGAAGAAAACTTGCCACCGAGCAGATGGTTGCCTACTCTATTTCCCATACAGACCCTTGTCCCAAACGCTAAAAACCATTTCCATGAGAACCCATCTCCTGCCGGAGCCCAAGGGAAGCCACTAAATCAGTAAACTCACAGCTTCCTAAAGGTATTTCGCTGAATCTTGTGCCCTAAGAAAACTCAGTAAGAACAACTGAGGGGCAAGGTCCCCGGAGGATCCATTAAAGTGTCTTGTGTGAATTGAGCAGCCGTGGCCTCAGCAATGCAGAGGGACAGCAGTGGCTGGGGAAGAGGCAGCTAGGGTGGTCCCCAGAGCTTTGCTGGTGGAATTAAGTTTCACGGGATGCTGGAGGCCAATAGCTCCAATTTGATTGCTGCGTCCATCACCTACTCGAGGTGGGACCATAAGCGAGGGCTCCACCTTCCTGGGCCACAGATGCCAGTTGTTTGACAAATGTATACTGAGTGTCTGCTGGGTACTAGCTCTGTTCTAGGCACTGGGGCTCATGGATAAGCAAGAGGGTAAGGACAGAGACTGATGGAGACTGAGGCCAGAAACCCAAACCTCTGACTTGCCATCTAGGACTGTCTCCACTCCACCTGTGCCCTTGGGTGTAGCAGACCTTGACTTCTGGGTGAAACGATGAGACAGATACTTTGCAGGCTCTGGGTCTGTCTGAAGCTCATCCTTCTGATGTCACCATGTGCAGTGCCAACAGGGTTGATCATACTAATAGCCGTATAACCCCACAGACACCTATGTCTCGTCCTTGGATTGGGAGGCTCTTCTCTGGCGCAGCCCCTGTATTCCCCAGGGCTCAGCCAGGGGTCCAGTACCCAGTGAGCACTGCAGGTACACATGCTGAATAAAAGAATGGATGGTGAAAATGGGAAGGAGAGAAAGGGAGGGAAGAAGAAAAGAGGAGGGGGGAGGACCAGTGATAGATCTCAGTGGCACAAGGATCTGCCTAGCAAGTGCAAGGTCCTAACTTCAATTGCTGGTTAAAAAAAAATCAAAAAAGGAGGAAGAGGAAGGAAGAAGGGAACTAGGAGGAATGTTTGACTTATTTTACACAATAGAGATTGGATGTAAAAACCCTTGGATGAGTGGATGAATGAGTGGAAGGAAGGAAGGAGAGACAAGAGGAGGGAGGGAAGGAAGGTGTGGGGACAAAGGAAGGAAAAGACAAAGGGAGAAAGGGAAGAGGTGGATGGAAGGGAGAGGGACAGGCAAGCTTCCTTTGGTGGTGTCAATGAATGTTGAACAATAAGGAATGAATTTCATCTTTCCTGCCCTTGCTGGTCAGTGTCTCTCAAAGCCTGCAAGGGCCAATTAAATCTTTCGTCTTTTGTCTGTTACGGCCCACAGAGACCGGTCTCTCTTCTAACCTTGTGGTGTTCCCCATGTCTAATTGCCAATTAGCATCTTGGTTGCACACTCTCTCTTCTCCTAATTGAGTCCAACCGTGGCACTTGTTAGTGTCAGGCTGTGTGGGTGACATCTCAGGACTGGAGGACTGGTCACAAGAAGGGGGTTCTGCCACTTTCAGACAAAATGACAGGAAGTTGCTCCTATTCCTGAAGCCTTAGACAGCCCGTGTATGACAGAGTCCAGGCCACTGCCTCTCGGAGGAGTTAGGGAGAATTCCTGTGGTGAGGTGTGATGTGAGCTCCATGTGAGGCCGTGCACATGAAGACCCTGTGTGTGCGTGATAGTGTTTTCTACCCTGCAGCATTATGAGGGTCTCAGGGACAGCAGTCATGTTTCCTTCTTAGCAGGCACACACTTACACATAAACACACACACACACACACTCATGCACACACTTACACATAAACACACACACACCCCAGCCTAGGCCTGGATGGCTACCATTTCTACGGGTTGATGTTGGTATGTACCCTAGTTGGGAAGTTTCGTCTCTAAAGATCCATGTTACCAGTGGTTTACCAATGGATTTCTTTAGGCCAACCTTTTCAGAAAGGTCTAGGTGGAAACCAGAGAGAAACATACATCAATCAGGGTGAATTTTCGCAACAAACTTGTGGGCTGGCTCTCTGCTGCCATTTCCCTGCTGGGTTATCAGTAGCAGAGAGGAAGCCAATTCGATTCTCACAGCAGGAGTCCAGGGTCAGGTTCACTGAGGGTGGGAGTGAGAAGCTGAGCAAAAATTCGTTCTGGAATCCCACCCAGACTGACCACAACAGAAAGCCTGGAGGTTGAGAGCTGGGGAACTGCATTATCATCAGCTCCGGTGATGCTGATAGTCCGAGCTTAGCAAATTACTGTCATATTGTTGCGGAAACCTAGACCCTAGCACTGTAGATTTTGAGTTTCCTCTTACCTCTTCACTTTATAGACAAGGGAAAATGAGGCTCAGAGATGGTGAATAATTTATGTAGGGCCACACAACAAAGCAGCAACAGGGCTGGGACGTGAACCCAAATCCTCACTGCCCTGCTGGGTCATCTGCTGCATTGCACCATCTATCTCTTCTCTTGGACAGAGTCCTTGAAGTCTAGAGAGGAAGAAGATAACTAGCCTTTATTGAGCTCCTGCTGTGTACTAGGGACTTGTCAGAGGACTTGTTAACAGTCCTGAGGGCTACAGATCACCATGCCCATCCTTCTGGAGAAGGAATCTGAAAGCACCATGCTTGGCGAAAACCAAAACCTGCTGGTGTCTAAGATAAATTCCAGTATCCTGGGGGAAGTCTGGAGGAAGTCTTCTCATTACACATGTGGTGAAAATGATTTAAAAATGGTTCAGTGTGAAGAATATATATATACTTTGTACTCAGGTAAATAGAGTACACTATATACTAGATGCTATAGGAAATCACCCATGGCTTATGGTTGCAGTTAGAATCTGATACCCAGCAACTGTTCTCATTGGGGGGTAATTTTGCCTCCAGGAGGTACCCGACAATCCAAGCCAGAAGCACTCTTGGCATCTAGTGGGTGGAGGCCAGGGAGCTGCTCGGTACCACTGACCGTGACAGTCCCTCTAACAGGGCATTGCCTGGCCCCAGATGTCAATGGATGCCAAGGTTGTCCTAAAGTGTGAAATCTCCTAGTTTGGATGTGATGGTTTATAGCCACCTCCAGCCCTAGGAGGCGGTGTCACTGGTAGCTCTGCCAGTCATGGTGGTTTCTGTGACTCTGCTCTCAATATTTGTTCTGTCTTCCATCCACAGAATGGGTATACCATGTTGTTGGATGAAGTTCATGCGAAAGGAGGGAGGGTAGGGTATACATGAGCAAAATCCCCTGGCAGAGATCACACAGCTGCTAACAGGTAGAGTTAGCTGTCAAATCTGGTCCAAGGCTAACGATATTTCAAGTGGTCTCTCTTGCCTGGTAGATAAAACCTTGCGTATTGAAGTTTTGTGATATAAGCCATTAAATTCCTTTGAATTGAACATAGTCTATTTTGAATAACACTGTAAACAGAATTTTCCAAGTTCAGTTGCAAGCATAACCCGTGGCCCCCTGACTTCTTGCTGGCAGAAAAAGGTATTCTTAGGAGTTAAGGATGCAGATTTTATGATCTGTTTGGTGAATCCTGGCCCTGATGACTATTCACTGTGTGGTCCTGAGAAAGTCCCTTCACTTCCCTAGGGCTCTGTTTCTTTATCTGTAACTTGGAGATAATAGATGCCAGTGGAAAGCACTATTAATGTGGCTTAACTCTATTAATGCACAGAAAACACTTAACTTAGTGTTTGATACATGGAATACACTCAGTAACTGTTGACAAAAATAATTATAATCATTAGATCATCATCATAATTAAAGTCTCAACATAGGGGGAAGGTAGGAAATTGAGAGCTTGGAGACTGCATAGCATTTGCAAAGCAGAGCTGGTACCATGAGGATCTTATCATTCATAGCTCACTAAATCTTCCCTGTCATTTCTGCTTTTAATGACAGTATAGCCAATATTGGAATTAATTACTATTAAAGTGGCCTTGTTATGAAGCGCTGAGGGATCTGTGGCAGATTCAGTAGTTTCATCATTGAGGAAAATGTCTTGAGGGGGGAAAATAGCTGAATTAATGCACCATCCTGAATCCAATTGCACAATCCCTAAGAACACTTGCTGCTATTGACAATTAATCCAGGGAGACTATAAATTACACAAGAGCTAGAGACAGAAACCAAGGTAGGAGGAAAAATGAGCAAGGATTCAACTTAGCCTGGCTTTCTCGGAAGTTGCCAAGTGGGAGGTGGTGCAGTAGCCACGGGAGAATTAGGGGGACTTGAGGACACCTGTCACCCAAGGAGGGGACATTGTATGGAGCAGAGGAGAACCAGGCTGGGAGTCAGAACAGCAGGTGCTGGCCTAGCTCCTGCTCCCTGTGAGCAGCTCAGGGGGAGAGAAATGTAGGATATCAGAGAAGCAGGCAGGGCAGATCATTTGATGCCTTCAAGGCCTGAGCAGGGGTTGGGCTGACTCCAGGGGAAGGAGACTCCTGCTGGAACTAGAGCAGAGAGCTGTTCCATGTGATTGTTTAGGACTCTTTCTGACTACTAGCTGGAGAGTGGACTGAAGAAAGTGAAAGTGAGGGAGCAGAAAGGAGTTAGTGCCATCATCTGGGGGAACATCTACAGACGCTGGATGTAGGATTCAGGTAGGGAAGGGCGTGGAAAGAAGTACAGAATTATGGGGTGGCGTGGTGCACTATCTGTTGCTATAACTGAATACTACAGGCCAAGTGATTTATAAAGAAGAGAGGTTTTGTTAGCTCATCATTCTGGAGGCTGTGAAGACCAGGAACGTGGTGCACTGGGCTCTGCTTGGCATCAGATGAGGACATTCTCACCATATCATAACTTGGCAGAGGGCACTGTGTGGTGAGACAAGGACAGCCTGCCAGAGAGAACTGTCTTTTTAACATTACCACATCATTGAGCATCCACTAATCCATGAAGGGATGCATCCGTTCATGGAAGCAAAGTTCTGTCACCCGCTACCCTGTTAAGGCCTGTCTCTCTCAGGTATCATCAATGTATGAAGTTCGGGGAGATGTGTTCAAACAGCACAGGGTATGTGGTGACAATCAGGTTGGCAAACAATGCTGTACTGCCTGGAGTTTGCAGGGAAACAGTACCAATAGAATATATGAACGCATGGATGGATTTATAGGACACTAACTCCCATGATTACACAGTGAGAGGAAGTCAGAGCATGGGGAGAGTTGGCTTCTCTTATAATACTATAACTAAGTCTCACAGAACTCACCCAGGCCCAATGAGAACTCTACTAACCCTTTGTAAGCCTGCAGTGATTTTATTACCTTTCACTAGGCCCTACCTTTCCAAGGACCCACCATGTCTCTGTATCACCACATGCCCAACACTTGAAACTTTCAAGGAAAGTCCACATCTAAATCACAACAGGTGCTGCTGGGTTGAATGTGGGAGGGTCAAAGAGAAAGTGGGCAATCAAAGGTGCTTCCCTACATCAGAGCAGAAGTACCTAGGGGCATGTTGATTCCTGCATCAGTCAGCCATTGCTCTGATGATGCTGCATAACAAGCCACCCCCAACTTGGGAAGCAGAACTACAACAGCGTAAGTCTTCCATCACCCATGATTTAAACTAATTCAAATTAAAAACCCTGTTTTAGACATGCCATGTGCTATTATTATGTATTATTGGTTTACTTTGGCAGCTGAACAAGACATTACTAGAACAAATAAGCTGCTGTGAGCAAAAAAAGAGAAGATCAATGGTTAAAGAAATTTGTGCTGATACGATTCTAAAGCAACGGGAAAAAAATTGTCCCAGTCATCTCATAACTCAGGGCACTGAGAGAAAGGAGTACGGTCCAAAGTCTCCCAGACTCAGGCAATTTCATTTTTCTGATTAGCTCTGTGTACCAGCAGGAACTTTATCAGGCAGATAGCTCGTCATGCCAAACACAAGATGAGCTTGCCACTGGTCAGGAAGCCAACTCAGTTGGAAAGATTGGCTCGCCTCCCCCAATCAATGCCATCCTCATGACACACAAAAATCACAGCCGCTGCCAAGCCCGTCCCCGTTCTCTATCACCAGTTTCGAGCTGCGGGATCCCTCAGTCTGTCAGAAGCCATTAGACTTCCAGCCATTAGACTCCAGGCTGGGCTGATTTTGAGACAGAGAGTGGGGGTCTCTTTAAAGATAAGAGGAACACATAGAAGAGCAAATAGACAATGTCGTGGGCCCAGAATGAGGAGCTAGATGACTCAAAGAAGAAAGATAATCAACAAAAGAATGCTCCTAGCCACGCTGGAGTCATGCATCATATTGCTTGTGGAGAAAGAGGAAACTGGGATGTGCTTGAGGGGAATCGTTCCCATCCCAAATGGCAGTTTGCAATCTGGACAGAAAGTAAGACAAGAGGCCTGAAGCAACTGCACTGAGGGAGAGCAGCGCTGAGCGTGGCTGTTTGGAAGGTAAAGGATTTGGAAGGAAAGAATGACGTCTAATTGCACACAGCAGCAAAGCTTCTCTTGGCTCAGCCACTGGTATGCCCATTCCCCGAGGCCATGGGTTGGGTCCTCTCTCTGCCATGTTGCTGGCTTGGTGACCAGTGCCACCCTATGTGCTCTTGAGCAAGACAAAAACTTGGAAGTTGTCTGTCACTTCTGCTGTCCCTTGCTCACCATTCATCACCAAGTCCTTTTGATTTGGCTTCCCATGTAGTTCCCAAAGCAGCTCACTTTTCTCTGTCCCTGCCACCATGACACTGATCTAAGCTGCCACCAGTTCTCCCCTGGCCAACTGCAGCAGACCCTTCCCTGGTCTTCTGTCTTCCAGCCTTGCCTCATTTCAGTGTATCCTCCACCTGCTGCCACAGTAATCTTTGCAAAACACTGATCAGCCCACGCCACCTCCCTGTTTCAAAGCCCTGTTGTGGCTCCCCATTGCTCCTAGAATAAAGACCAAAATTATTCCCATGATCCACTGTTCCCAGCAAGGTCTGGTTGCCTGCCCACCTCTCACCACTGCACAAGCTGTTACCTTCCATCAACTTGGCACAGACTTCCCTCCAACTCCCACCAAGTTCACTTCATCAATCCTCAAATTTCAATTCAAGCATCTATTCTTCAAAGCCACCAACCTCCATGACATTAGAAATCAGAACCTTAAATATATACCGAGTCAAGTTCTTTTCCTTCAGAAGCCAATTCTCAGCTAGTAATTGTATCTTCATTTCCCCATCATTATGTGGTTGCAACCTCGCTCCCTGTAAACGCGATAGCTGAAATTGTGAGTGGGTTTGCTGAACATCCTACCTACTCTCGGCCTCTCTAGCCTTCTATGGCTGCCTTCCCAGCCTGCCTTACACCTAAGGATAGTCACATGACAATGTTTGTCCAATCAGATGCAAGCAGAAGATGTTCATGGGGAAAGTTTTCAAATAAGCACAATTTGAGTGCCCTTTGCCTTCTTACTTTTCCCATTATTCCTGCCTAAAAAATCCAGAGGCCACACAGACAGGGTCAGTGGCATCCTCCAGGCTTGAAAGTGAACCCACACAATCAAGAGGGGAAGCAGGTAGAGAGGCTGAGGTCTTTTTGTCACTGTCAGATGACCTGGTCCCCTTTTGTCCACTTGCTACTCAACTCTTACAGCCATGGGATGACGGTTTCCTCTTTCTGGCAGATGAGTTAAATTCTAACCACTATAATCTCCATGGGGCTGTGAACTGTGTTTACTGTTGCTGCCTATTTATACCCAGTATAGCAACTGGCACAAGGTATTTGCACAATAAATAGCTGTTAAGGATGACTGGACAGAGCACTGTCTCAGGAGTCCCACAGGTCTGGGCTTCAATTCCTGTTCTGCCACTAATGTCTGTGTGGCTGCATAACCTCTCAGAGCCGTGAATTCCTTGAGAGTAAAACCAGGCCAGTGACACTACGCTCAGGAAGTTATTCTCCGGGTCTAAAAAGGTGACCTGTAGGAAGCAATTACAGATGTGGCTAGGGGCTGAATAAATAGGAGGTCTTGATATTAGGATAATGAGTGATTGGCTCTGTCACTTCCTACTGTCACCCCGAGTGCCAGTGCTATACAAAGCCTTGTGACAGGTACTCTGAGGTGAGTGAAACAAATGTCTGTAGAGTGGCCTCCACCCTTCAAGATAGGGCAGTTCAGTGGACAGGAAAAAATTTGCACAGAAGCATCGAGAACTCACAGTGCCACTCAGTAAAAATGGGCCGATAGCCAGGAAAGGGCCCTGACCTCTCGGGGACGGGTGGAGAAAAGAACAAACTCAAGTGTGCTGATGAGCTCCTCCCGGAGAAGAGTGCAGGAACAGGGAGCCTGAGTCCTCTCTTTTGCTCCACCAGCAAGCACCTAATGATCCTTCAGCACCACACGTGGCTGGTGCAGGAGGGTCAGTCAACACTCACCTGCTTGAACAGTGGATTAAATGAGCAAATGCATGAACAATGAACCACAGAAGGGAAACAAACGAGCCAGAAAAAGAAATGTCAGAGTTCTGGAGAAATAGAGAAACTCTGCCAGGACAGCCTAAGCTGGTGACCCCAGCCAGCTGGATGTGGGTAGGACCCCCAGCCCCAGTATCTTCAGTGTGAGAATGTGCCGTGCATGGCTCACCAATTGCACTCAGAACCAAGTATGCACCAGCTTGCTGCTGGGTCCAGGGCACTGATGGAGAAGGCAAAGCCCTTGGCACTTCCTCACCCTGCTGAACCGCTCTCCTCCCTCCCCGGAGGCCAGGGGGTGCACTCTCTCCCCTCTGCTGCTGGATGTGTGACTTCCCTCCCTCCCACCAGTGCTCCTGGATGTGATTTGTCCCCTTGGACACCCCTCTTGGCATCTAATCGTCAATGTGAGCTACTGGGAGGCCGGAAATGTCCTCCAACTCTGGTGGCCAGAGCTGGGGTATTTGGAGGTGACTCGGATAGATAAGGCCCTTGGATGGAGCTCCACGAGTGAACCCTATTGGCTCTGTGTGAAGAAGGTGAGCGAGTGGAGGAGGTACAGTACATGCAGACCCAGTCCCTCTGGCCATGTGACACCCTGAGCCACCCCCAGAGTTGGCCAGCAAGGTGGCCATCTCTAGATGTGAACCCTCCACCTTGGGCGTCACAATCAGATTCTTTCTTTATAACTTCTGCACTTTGTGGGTTTGTGTTATTAGCATCAGAAAATCATCTGATGCACCTTCCCTGCCCCACAGCCTGCCACAAGGAGAGAGGAGATGACAGATCTGAGGTTGATGGCAGCCACTTTGAGTCAAGTGCTCTCCAGTCATCTCCTTTAACAACCCCACTGATGTGGGGAGTTAGGGACCATTTCAGTCAAGAGATGGAGGCTCAGAGAGGTGAAGGAACTTCCCCAGGGTCCCACCAGCGCTGGAACAGGAACCTGAGTATCCCTAAGGCCAAAGTCTGGCCTCTCCATTCCTGTGCTTGTCTGCTGAGATTTTTATTCTAAGCCAGCAAAGCTTGGAGTCTAAGGGGTGTCTGAGGACATTTGGGGGTTGAATAACGGTGTCAGGGGTGTATGCATGGCAAAGCTTTTCAAATTACACTCTTTAAACATGTAGTTTATGATAAGCCAGTACTTTCATAGAGCTATTTTTAAAAGTAATCAAAATAATGACTGTGCATAATAAGCCTCCAGGCCACTTATTAAAGATGTAGACTCTTGGGCCCCACTCACTGCCAGTAGAGGCTTTGATCCTCGGGTCTGGGTGGAGTCTGCAATTTGTGACTTCACAGGCATCCTCCAGGCGACTCTGACCAGGTCCCCCAGCAGTGGAACTGGTGATCCTTACCTGCAGCTGCTCCTCAGTGTCGCTGGAGAGCTTTGAAGGGAACAGCAAAGCCTGTCTCACCCCCAGATCTGTGCAGAGCCTCTCTGGGTGTGGGACCTGTCAGCGGGTGACTTTCTGACGGTTCCCCCAGATGATTCACCCGTGCAGCCAGAACTGAGAGGCCCCACCGAGCTATGATATTCTCATCTGGGAGGCGGGAAGCCAGGGGCAGGGGCCGTCAGCTTCCTGCTCTGCCAGGAGAGGCAAGCCTGCCTGAAATACCTCTGCAGGTATTTCAGGAGAAACCAAGGCCCAAACAACTTGCTGAATCCAGCCCTGCGTTTGTTCCTCAAGCACACGGCACCAGGCTGTGCAGTGATCTGTCAGGAAGGCTTCTGCGGAGGTTGTGCCCAGGGACAGGTGAGTGCCAGCTGAGCTCACGGGCTGCAGAGCCAAGGATGACAGAAAAAAGTAGAACCTGCTGTTCATAAATCCCGAGTCAGAGCTAGCCATTTCCTCCTTACAACTGAGGAAACTGAGGCTGGAGAAAGAGACCCATTTGAGTCCTTGTTTATAAAAGAGAAGGGAGAGAAAAGGACTTCTTCCTCATGCAGACTGCCATGATTATGCCTGCTCCCATGTACAGTGGTCATTCAGTCATTCAACAAATACTTACTCACCACTAAGTCAGAGCCAGGCACAGGGCTGAGTACTGGGGTTACAGCCATGAGCAAAACTGATAAGGTCACTGCCTTGGTGGCTCTTATGTTCTAATGAGATAAATCAGATCGATCATGAAGCATGCATTTGGACAAGGAGATAGAAGGAAATCCTTTAAGGAAATGATCATGGTGCCTGATCAGAGTGGTCAGATGAAAACTCCCTGGGGAAGGAAATGAAAGCATGGGCTAGAGAGATGGGAGGAGGGGAGCCCCAGAAAGACCAGAGGTGGGGTGTGGGGAGCCCCGGGGAAGAAAACTAGAGGTCCCTGAGGGAAGACCACACCTGATGTATTCAGGGAGTCAAAAGAAGACCAATGCTCTGAGGTTGTAGTGCGCAGTGGAGAGCGTGGTTGTTGTCAAAGCCAGAGATGTGTGTGCTGTGAGGCTAACAGTGGGGGGTTCTGCAGGCCACGTAGGAGTCTGTTTTACCCTCAGTGCAGTGGGCAGCATGTCCCTGTTTCTTAGAAGCCCTGTGTTGGAACTGTGGGCAGACCCAGAGGCCCTACTCTGAGGTGGATTTGGGGCCCATGCTGGTTCTCTTTCCCCTCAGTGCAGCCTCAGAACCATGGCTCTGTGAGTCATTGCTGCCTGCCTCAGACCACGATCCACAACTCAGCCCACAGAGGCCCCAGTCCCTTGAAATCCCTTCTGAGCCCAAAAAGCCAGTTTCTCCTCCTTGTGACATGATGGATAGGCCTGCGGAGAGAAGGCTGCCTGCCTGGGCTTCCCAAACAGCCCTTCTCAGGGCATGTGACAGGTCCAGGTTCCTTCTCTGCTCTGCTACCCACTTGCTCCATCACACTGTGCCTCAGTTTCCCGGCTCTACGTGGTTTAGTGTCTCCTTGGGGAGTGGATGAGGAGACAAAAGTTGAGGCTCAGCACAGCACCAGGAACCACCCAAGGGCTCATTCAGCCGGATCCCCTGTCCTAGTTTCTGTGTGCTCAGGGCAGGAGGAAAATGCCTCATTTTCCCCATCTATGCAAAGAAATGGCCAGATGAGCTGAACTCTGCCGTCCTTCCGGAAACAGGCAGGTCGCCTTCCTGGACTGCTCAGCCCTGCACCAGCTCTGAACCTCGGCCTCTTCCTCTGTGCAGTGGGGGTGGACACAGGCTCAGCCCTGTCAGTGGGTCGCAGTGGAGCGCTCGACCCCCAGCTCAGAGCCG
The DNA here is from genome assembly GCA_004027295.1 of Dolichotis patagonum. Classification (NCBI taxonomy): domain Eukaryota; kingdom Metazoa; phylum Chordata; class Mammalia; order Rodentia; family Caviidae; genus Dolichotis; species Dolichotis patagonum. The sequence continues at coordinate 1,709 of PVJX010034490.1, read as the reverse complement.
CTCTGTGCCCGTGGCCATCAGGTCAGACCGTGTCGCCCTGTGTTGTCATGTGCAACGCAGAAGGAAGTACAGATCCGCCACCCAACACGGGGAGATTCTGTTCAGTGACAGATTGAACAAGGTTCGCCTTCGCCGTCAGGGCCGTTAGCGTCCCCCGCCCCCGATTGTTTCCTTCCTGGAGTGCAAGTCCCCCGCCCACCTTGGAGAATACAGATGTGGCTCTGTCTGAGCCGCACCACGTGGCTCGGCCCTCAAGCCAGGAGTGCTCTCTCCACACCTGCGTCCCTGCGGAGGACTCGTCAGGTCGAGCGGGCCCCGCAGGGCCTTCCCTCACATCCTGTTCTGTCCTTCTTAGCCGAGAACATATGCACACAGAGCCTCCGAGCCTTCCCACACACCACCGTCGCAGAGCGAGGTCCAGCGCGTCTGCTCTGTAACTCAGGGATTTGAGGCTGGGAGAAGTCAGGCATTGGGACCGAGGACACACGGCTTTGTTCCAATCCCTGAATCTCCAAGTTTGGGATGAGTGTGCCACATCCATCTTCTGTCCTTCCACATGGACAATCACATGTCACTTAACAGCAGGGACACTGGGAAGTGTCCTTAGGCAACTTTGTCTCTAGACCAACATCACACAGCACTCCCGTGACCTGAGATGGCCAGGGCAGCACTCAGCTGCGTCCCACACAGAGGTGGCCTGTGGTTTGCTGAAGTGTGTCTACCCAGCACTTCCTGTTTGCCAGTGTCTGAGCTCAGCATCAGTGTGGATGATAAACAAGGGACCCCACAAATATGAGAGGGGACCATTGCTGTGCAAGGGGGTGACTGCTAAGCACGCTCTCTAGAAGGGTGGCCAGGGCCCCTCCAAGAAGGCTATGTGAGCTGAGACCCAGCAGGAAGATGGAGCAGCTGAGAGGAGGCGGGAGAAAGTGGGTTCCAGGTAAGGAGGAGGTTACTGGGCCACTGTGCTAGACAGGGTATTGGAGCTGGGAGAGCCAGGTTCTGATGCCAGTGTAGGAGTTTGATCTCACACTAGGGATGACTGGAAGCCATAGCAGGGAAGAGGGCAGAGTCAGTGTCCTGGCACTGTAAGGGACACCTTTGACCACCTTGAGCACCCTGGAGTGCCTACATCCAAGATGGAGCCAGAAAGCCTCTCCCAAAACATCAGACTGGTCCCTGATCCCACTCAGGAGCCTCCCGGGACAGACAGGTTGGGCATGGTGGAATACAATGTGGGGGCAAGAGGTAGGACAGGGGCAGAGGCCAGGTCACCCAGCACATGGCACCCTGGGGTCCCTCTGTCTGCATGGCACATGGTGAGCTCGCAGGAGGCGGCTCCTTCCCTGGTCTGTGCTTCCGCGAAATCCATCTTCCCGTGCTCACCTCTTCCCGTGCTCACCTCTCCTCTGTTGCTCCCCATGCCTCTCTCTCTCCCCCCACTTTCTCTCTCTCTCTCACCTTCTGTCCCCTCCTTTCTCTCTTCCTCCCCCTCCTTTTTCTTTTTTTTTTTAATTTTTTTTTTATTTGAAAGACAATAAAACAAAAGGGGGCAGTACAGAGCAGATCAGAACAGGACAACATAGGCAACACAGTACTTTACATTAAGTCAACTGGACATCAACAGTAGCTAACACCATATCTCTTACTCTGCTATAGTTGAGCATAGTTTCAAATACAATAATATCAAACATAACACAATAGTATAA
>PVJX010034489.1:0-18902 GCA_004027295.1 Dolichotis patagonum | reverse complement strand
GCAAATTTGAGCCCAGTCTAGGCAGTTTAGCAACATAGCAAGACCCTAACTCAAATTCAAAATTTTAAAAAAGGATCTTGGCATGTAGCTCAGTGCAAAGGCCCTGGATTCAGTCCCCAGTATAGTCTCTCTCTCTCTGTCTCTCTCTCTCTCTCTCTCTCTCTCTCTCTCTCACACACACACACACACACACACACACACACACACAGTCAAAAGCCTGTGTGAGCATCTACAATAGCCTGAGCAGCCATCAGAGCTAAAAAAAAGTCAAAGGCAGCTTGTGTATTTAGAGTCCCCAGCTAAACTGAGGTTCCAGTACTAAAGGGACTGGCCGCCCTACCCATCATAGGAAACAAAGGGGAAATGGATGGGGTGTTTGCAATTTGCCTTTCACAGGATACTTACCTGGTAAACAGCCCGAGGGCCATTTGTGTGGCCCACAAGGGTTTCTCTCTCTCTCGGAAGAGTCGTTTACAGTGACACATACCCCAGTGGCTCTTGCCTGTCTCATGTCCAGTTCACACCTGTTGGATCATTGCCCCACCATTAGGAGCCCCACCTTGCTTTCTCCTCAGCATCTCAGCTTGTGGTCAGCTCCAGTTCTTCAGATAGAAAGTACGAACTCAGTGCACTACAACAGGAAAGGAGCTCAAAGATTTCTACTTACAGATGCTGGTCAGGGGAAGTGCAGCGGGTCACGAGGTCGTATGGCTTCATTGTGTGCTCCAAAGTTCCTGTGTTGGAAGCTTAATCCCATGCAATAGTACTGAGAAGTGAAAGATTTAAGAGGTAATTAGGTCATGAGGCTGTGCCCTCATGCATGGCAGTTATCAGGGACAGGGTGAGTTATCTCAGGAGTAGGTTTCTGATAAAAGAATATTTCTCCCCGCCTTGTACCTTCCCACATGTTAGGCTTTCCATGTTATGATATGACAAAAAGACTTTCACCACATGAAGCCCCTCAGTGTTGGACTTCCCAGCCTCCACTGTGAGCCTGTTCACTTTTACCACTCCTCCGTGTTCTGTTACAGCAGCACCAAACTAAGACAGGAGCGTAGCCCTCTGTCCTGGGTCAGTTGAAGCAAACATGAAGACAAGGATCTGCAGGTCTGTGCCTTTATTGGATTCAGGGTATTACCAAACAGGTTTCCCATGGGGAGTTTAACTGGATAGGCTGGTACTTCCTGTCAATTTGAAAGTTTAGAAGATAATAAAGTGGCTCCACAGGGGGCCAGGGGCCTCACTTTGTAAACAGCCTCATCCTGTGCAAGAGGAGGGAGAGGAGATGGTGTGAGTGTCACACTTATCCTGGGAGGTGGTAACCTGCTTACAACATAAGGGAGGAAAAGAGGTTTGCTTTTATCCCTCTTTGCTCTTGCTACTTTTGCTATCTTCTGCTGCCTTGAACTGTTGCCCCTGTGCCATGCCACCCTGCCTTGGAGTCCACTGATTACAGACTGAAACCTCCACAAACTGTGAACTAAATAAACCTTGCCTTCTTTAATTTTGAGTGTCAGGTATTTTGTCTCATCAATGAGAGGAAGGCAACCAAGATAATGGGTTCAAAGCAAGTAGGCACAAGTTCTGGGAGGTGACACTGGGATCAAGAGGTAGTCACTGTGGCATGTCTGCAGAGTCAGGCAGAGTGTGAGGGTCAGCAGAGCTGATCAAGGACTGCATCCAACAGTCCCGTAGAGAGACGGTCAGTAGCAGGAAGTTGTATAAAGCAGATAACTGGATCAGTGACATTGAGGAACTGGGAGAGATATTGACCCAGACACTCCGTCAGGGGTAACTGAGCCCCAATTCTGATACAACAAAGTCCAATGTGTAAGTGAACTTGGAGCTGAGGCAGCATAAAACTGTAATTCATTACAACATGACAATGCACTGGACTGTAGTATCCTGGATAGGATTTGAAACAGAAAAGACGTCATGTAAAAACTAAGGAAGTCTGAATAAAGTAGGACTTCAGCTAACAACGTGTCAATAGTATTTCATCAGTAAATACGCCCTAACGATGTTAAAAGACTGACATTTAGAGGGATTCAGTGTTAAGTACAAGGCAATACTCTGAACTATGTTTACAACATTTTTTAAAATCTAAGGCTCTTCTGAAATTAAAAAGAAGTTTATTTGTTAAATTATAAACTTCTGGAGATAGAAATAATTCATGCAAGATGTTAAAGGAAGTAATACTGGTTAGGTGACTAACTGAATAAAGAAGATTTAAAAAGTCTTAAGTCATAGACGATGCCAAAATTTTAGGCATAACAGGGCAGGAGAGTGTACACAAAGAAGAAAAAGGAGAAAGGAAGCTTGCAGGTAGTTGAGCAAATGATGGGTATCACACTAAATCTGACAACAAAGTAGGTAAATCAGTGCAAATATAACTAGCAGCTGGGGAGAAAGGATTCCATACCAGGTAAAAGTGTTGACTGGAAATATGGTTGCAGATTTAATCAGCACAACCGTGCCAGTCTTATCACTGTCACTTTGTCAGTTTGACTGCAGGAAGAGACTCCTGCAGAGGTGGTTGGATCAGAGACACTATGCTCTTTGATTAATCCACTGATTTTCATGGCTGAATGGAGGAGTGTGCTTTGCCAGTCCTGGGCTGTACTTCCTGACCACTGTGAAGTGAGGTTTGTACTGAGACCTTATGCCAGTCATTGTAGTGGACCCCAAAGGTAAGGCACATGAATCATAGAATGTACATTCTACATTCTGTGATAACTTGTACACAAGGAATAAACAAGCCAGATGGAGATCATGAGAAATGCCACAAAGGGGGATTAAGAGTAGACATGGTCATTGCAGTTATATCTACAGACCTCAAAGAAGAACTCTCTGAGGAGGTGACATTTAAGCTGAGGCAGGAATGATGAAAATGAGCTAGCGATGCAAAATGCCGAGGTAAGAGCTTTGTAAGCAAACAGAACAGGAAGTGCAGATGCAATGGCATCAGAAAGCACTTGGGACATTGGAGAAGTAGTGGAGAGGCTGAGTGAATAGACATAAAGTAAACATCAGAGAATATGATTGGTGAGTGGTGGCATCGCAGAAGGTTATGGAGCCACAGCTCCCAGGGTCTTGCAAGCCAGTATAAGATGTATGGGTTTGTTTCTAAGACAGTGAGAAACCATTAAGTTAGTCTAAGGATAAGAGATCATGCCTATAAGTGTTTTTAAATGATGATTATTGACTGTTGCTGAAAATATATTTTTTGAAATGAGCAAGACAGGGGCTGGGGGTTTGGCTCGGTGGTGTAAGTGCCTACTTGACAAATGCAAGGTCGTGAGTTCAATCCCCGGCTCCAAACAAAAAAGAAAAAGAAAAAAAAAACAACCAAAGAGCCCAGTTTGAAAGCTATTGCAATAGTATAAAAAGATCTGCTGAGCTAGGATGGCGGTACGGAGGTGGAGGAAATTGTCAAAACTCAAGATATGTTTTGGAGATAGGAATAAATGAGCTAGATGATAGATGCCTGTAAGGAACTAGAGAGACAGGAATTAAAGCTAATACCAGAGAGGTGGGGGGATAGTTTTAGAAAAACAGTGCTCCAAGTACTGAGATAAGGAAGAATAGCAGAAGACTAGGCGTACGAAAAAATCAAAAGCAAAGATTTGGGCTTCAGGCTATAAATTAATATCAGAAGGATTTGGATATTCAGGGTGTGCAAACCTAGGAGACTCAACGAGATAACTACAGGGGAAGCTCTGACAGGTGGGAAAGAAGGCTGCTCTGACCCTGGGCAAGACAAGAAAAAAGAAGCAATGAGGTGGAGGAAAGTCGGGAGAGGTGGTGCCCCAGAAAAGAGAAGAAGAGATTTCAAGTAGGGTGTGTTTTGCTGGGTATCACGCTGCCAGAGCACAAGTGAGGTCAGAAGAGAGGGGTCAGGTTTGGCAGTGCAGAAACTGCAGGAGATCCCAACAAAAGGGAGTTTCAATGCAGAGCTGGAAAGGAAAGTTAGATCAGAGTAGGGTGAAGATTAATCGGACACAGAAAGGAGGTGATAGTGGACATTGGTAACATGTTCAAGGTACTTACAAGAAGGGCAAGAAGAAACAGGGCATTATCGGGGAAAGAACATAGGATTGGTCGGAATGTTTGCTTTGTTTTTCATAATGTTGATAGGTGTGATCAAGTAGAAAGAGTAAGAGTGATGCTGCCAGGTAAGGGAGAGATACCTCCTAGTCTGTGAGAAAACAGGAAGGGATTAAACCCAGAGAAGAGTAGACAGTTTGATAGGGACAGGCGTGTTTCCTTTGCCATAGGGGACAGGGCACAGGTTCTGTTTGGTTAGGGTTATGAGGGCAGGATGAGGGGAGTTTACCTTTGACACCTTCTGTTTTCTCAGTTAAGTGCAGGGAAGGGGTATGCAGAGTGAAGAGCTGGTTTGAAATGGTCACCTGAAAGAATGAAAAGTAAATTTACTAGGAAAACATGCAAGCATGCTAGACAGTACTAAATGATCACTGGAGGTTTTTGTCCAGAATTTCGAGTGTTATTAGTCTCAGTTTTCCTCCAATGTCCAGCTTTGGAACAGACAGGGAGAGGGGTCCGTGATGTAGAGGTTACACTGAGATTAAAGACTTGAGGCAATGAATGACCAGAGTCAGTGAATTAAAAGAGTAGGAGATGAAAATATTTAAACAAAGATTTAGAAGGTGGGTTCTTTGGGCGATAAACTGCAATACTCATGAATAGTATTAGTAGTAAAGCTACAAAGATGGGTTTGAAGAGGATAATAAAAAGCAGAGAGATTAAGGGCTAGAAAGCCTAACCTTTAGGAAATCTTTCCACATGGATTTGCAATCACTAGGAACAATAACAAGAATCAAGATATTGCAGAACGACAGTGAGTCAGTAGTTGAAATCTAAGTGAGTGTGGACAAATGACTAAGAGCAGGAACTTACCATTAAGGAGTAGTCATGGGTAATAAAACTTGACAAGAACTCAGTTTCCTGTCCAGTTAACATTTGTGCCTTTATTCTAAATCATATACTATTGTTGGTCAAGGATTTTGAACATACACTATAATGTTTAACTATGAATCACAACTATGCTACTCTAAAGAAATATTTGCCATAAAAGAGATTTTAAAGATAAAATATATACAGAAAACAAATTACATTTAATTACATTTAATTACAAATTACATTTAATTCTATCACTTTATTACTACTACTAATCATTTTACTTTTACCAGAAAATTACCAACCACTTTAAAATTGAAACCCTATTTCTCAAAATCCTAATGTAAACTTTGTATGCAAGTGATTTGAAGGTCTGGAACTAAGTTTAGTTTATATGAGTACATAATTTTAATAATTTTTCAAACTGAAAATGAAACCTCACAAGCAAAATTTATATCCAAATGCAAGAAACACATCATTGGCGGTGTTTACTACATTCTGAGACTTTTTTTCTCCATCTCAAAGAAATATAAAGATTTTGTTACAGGTGTTTGAGTTAGTTAGAAATATTACAGTCAGACAGGGCTGGGACCTTGAAGGAGCCAGTGCAGAAGACCAGCTACCTTGCAACATTGGAGAAGACAGATACCTCTGCTGTGGGCCAGATCTCAAGACAAAAGGCAAAACACACCCTAAGTATAAACATCAGGCACTGATATTCTAAATAGGTATGGATCACCTTGAGGAAGCCAGGAGCCACCATTCCAACCCCCTGCAGAACGAGTCACTGTTGCTTAAGCATGCCTGCTAGCTATGTAACTCCCTTTCCCATTTATCCCTGAGTTGGTCAATTTTACCTGAGTAATTAATCTCATTGGTTGACTCATTATGTTCCATCTCATGCCCACCTGCCTTGCGAGTTCCCAGTTTTTCCCATCTTGGACCCATCTTGCCTCGTGGTTTTGCTCTACAAAAAATCCCTAGAAAAGACAGAGTCTTTGATGACCCATTCAGGACCCCTTTTGTCTCTCTCTTGGACAGAAGCTTTCTTTCTCTCACTATATTCTGCTCTTAATCTCATTGTTCCTAAAATTCATTCTTCGATTTTAGAGAACACAAACTTGTACCAGACATCTAGTAGGTTGGGAGTTTCATTCCCCTAGGTCAATTTCATTTTCATGAAAATTCAGATTTTCCCTGATGTCATTCTGCTTTTTAGTAAACTAATCAAAAATGATCAGTGGTAGAGCATTTACCTAGCATTTGTGATCATGAGTTCAATGCCCAGTACTACGAAAAGTGAAAATAAACAGAAGAGTGAGGAAGGAAAGTGATCCCCTGAGTTCTGTCAACCCTTCTGCCATATGACTCAATTCTGAGGCAAGGCTATGGACCCAGTTTGTAGCCAGCTAGTCAGAAGCACCCATCATCCCTTGGGGCTTACAGCAGATCTCAGTCTGGGACACCTCGTGAGACTGCACCCTCACCCTGCTGGACCTGATGCAGTTTCCAGGTAGACAGTATCAGAATTGAGTGGAACTGGAGGACAGTGGTGTTGGCAGAGAGCTTGGCTGGAACATGGAGAAAATAACCCCCCACACCGTTTTGAACATGTGAGTAAAGATGTCATCTGTGTCTTCAGGAACGTTTTTTATAATAAATGGGTAAGTGTGACTAAAGTGTTTTCCGGAGTTCTGTGAGCTGATCTAGCATATTTGCCAATCCTGAGGAGCAGGATCATGGGACTCTACATGTGCAAGAATAGGAAAACTTCTTGGGCTTATTTTCCCTGCATATTAAAGCCAATTTGTAGCTCAAAGCCTGAATGCTTTAGCTCTTTAGAGCTGAAGGTGTAAGTTCTGCCTAGGTCTGAAAGCCTGAGAACGGAAAACCCAAGAGCGCTTGTCTCAGCTCCAGCAGTCAGGCAGAGAGCAAATTCAATGCTCTGCATTCTCTGCAGGCCTCTTACAAGTGCTGATCTCTCCTGGAAACACTTTTACAACACTCCCTGAATAATAAACTATCAGCTATCTGGGCATTCACGAGCCCAGTCAGGGTGACACATGAACTGCACTGTCACAACCTTTGACCAACAGAAGAGGACTGGATGATTGACTTCCCCATTTCTCTACCCAAAGCACTCTGCTGGCGAGATGAGGTCTTTGCATAGCCTCTTAGAAGATGGACACACGAATGAGCTGTGACAGTGCTACTCATGGCACCACACTTTATCGTGGGACTTTGTATTGATTCCCTATCATTCCCTGCCACACTGCCTTTGCCATCACTTCTGAACCAAAGGATTACATTGCTGTCTGAGGATATAACACAGAAGTTTTTGTTCCAGCCTAATATATTCTTTTCCCTGAGATAAGGTATGTGCCTCTTATTGTTATAACATGTGTTTGTGATAACACCTTCTCTGATTACATAGAACTTCAGAAAATACAGGTATAATGAATGACCTGATCCTTTTAACCAAGCACATGTAAACTGTCATATGTAATCATGTGATTTTACATAAGGGTAGGTGTCAGGATGAAGTGTTCCACACTATCGGACTTGTTTCTTCTTTATACCTCATAGACTGTACAGAAGCTGTGTTTGTCATTGTCAGTTAATATATTAGACATGAGACACATCTAGCATCTCTGTGTCTCCATGAAGCAATGACTCATGCCTTCTGGGGAGGATACATCCCATCAGGAGACAAATAGTTATGGCTTGGATATGATGTCCCCTCAAAACTCGTGTGCTCATATGTGGGGCTTTGGGAAGGTGGCTGGAGTGTGGTTGAATGACACTGGATTAGGGTGTGAGATACTGGGGATAAGAGTGTGTTGGGGTCTGTGCCTAGCCTCTCAACCCCCAAATGGGTGCACAGCAAAGACTCCAAGGAATGAGACACACAGAATGGTCCTTAGGGCTGTAAATGCAGTGAAATCTTGGGCAGAGCCTGTAACTGCTAGCCAGCTGCTGACTGACCCTGGGCAGCCTGTATTTAATCAGAGTGGACAATGGGGAAAACCTGAACAGGATCTTGGGAGGGGTTCAAGGTCCCCTCAGAGCAACAGACGATGCTAATTAAGAAAAACTATCCAGAAAGTCTCCAGGTAGCCTCAGCTGTGGTCTATCCTTTCCCCTGAAGTGTCTCCTTGTTCTCAGTTCAATCATGCCCAGGCCACACCACAGCCCTGACCATGTATTCAACTTCAGTGCTCTCCAACAAGAGTGTATGATAACTAAATTGGTTTGGCACAGTTGTGGGTGTGGATAATGCAAGTCTCAGCCTGGTTATGGGTAGCACCAATTAATAGGCTTAGAGCCTGAATGGCATATGAAAGGACAGAAAGAAGGCAACCCTGCTGCTGCCCCCTGCCTGGGTTCTGCCATGGACTGACTGTCTGTCCTCCGTGGTGCCCCTCTGCCATGCCACCTGGCCTTGGAGCCAGCTGACCATGGACTGAAATCTCTACAAACTGTGGAGCCAACTGAAATAAACCTTTCTTTCTTTAACTAGTGTCAGGTATTTTGTCCCAGCAATGAGAAAGTAAGGAAGACACAAGTGTTCATCAGAATCAGTGCCTATATTGCCACAATTTCTATTACGATAAAGAAGAAGTTCTGCTGCAACATCAATGTTTTATAATGAAGGAGAGAGTGATAGTCAAATAGATAGCAAAATAATATCCTAAATTATGAAAATTAATCACTTCCTAAAGAGATAGGAGGCAATACTTTCAAAGGAAAAGACCCCTCTCTCAAATAGTACTTGTTAATTTCTTATTTAGTATTTAAATAAAAATTACTCAATTTGCTGTACCAAATTGTTTTTGTATCATCTATCACTAAATTTTTTTCTGTGTTAGAGATCAAAAAAGGGTCTTGTGTGTGCTATGCAAGTGATCTACCATCCCCAGCCATATCTAATCACTAATTTTTTCTCTCCAGTATAGCTGTTCATGTTGAGCCTCAATTCAAAATACTTAGCATTACTATTATAAATCACTATAAGCTAAAGTCTTTTGTACAAAAATTAGTACTGCTAGTGCACAAATTTTATTTTTTATAATTAGGTATAACTCTTCAGGGAAGATTGTGCTCAATCAGACCACTTTCTTCATGGATTCCCCAGAAAGCATGGTCTGACAAAACTTAATGTGCTACTTCTTATAGTCAGGGTTTGCAAGGAAAACAATTTAAGACAGGATACATAATTTACAGAATTATTTTATAATAGTCACCCAAAGAGTCAAACACAAAAAGTTCAGGAAATCCGTTCACACACTAAAGACCCCAAAGGATCAGCTGAGGGCCTGGATCCCACGGCAGTGTCCTGCATGAGTCCAGCTAAAGACCTAAAGCCCACGACAGTGCCTCCCACGAGTCCAGCTGGAGGCCTAGAGCCCACGACAATGACTCACACAAGCCTGTTTAACAGATCTGCTCGGGGAAGGCAGAAAGGTCAGTGGTGGGAGCTAGAAATTCTGTGCCAGCGGGGTGAAGGATCTGTGCCAGCAGGCTGATGGTTCTGCACTGGAGCCAGGAAGCAATGCTCAAAGTGAGGACCAGAGCTCCCCTGAAAAGTTCCACAGCCATCCTCAGCGACAATGAGGTCCTGAGCTCCTCTGATGCTGAAAACAGCTGAGTTCATATCACAAAAAAAGCTCGAGGAGCTCCTGCAGAAGAACCAATGGCAACAAGAGAACCAGCAACACCACACTACTTCTTCCTCTCCTCTTCTCCCTTACGCTGTTGTCAGCAAACCCCAGGTGGACCCTCCACACCCAGTACCAAGCTGATTCCGTTCAGCTGGGTGCCCCAAGATGCCCACCAGTTGTCAACCCACCACATTACTATTTGATCACAGAGCGCATTCCCAGGGATACCCGAAAGAGAATGAAAGGGTGTGAGGCAGGATGTGAGTACTTGTCACAGTGCTGAGCTCTAAGAGGCTTCCAGATTGCTACACCTCTGAACAGTGTATACAAAGGAAGGGAGAAGGATTTAGCTTCTAGCTCTTGTTTCTAATTGAGAAAAGTTTGTCCCACGAGACATTACTGTCTTGCAATTCTAAATTGTATATGCTGGGTTATGAGTGGGTGCTATAGCCTTGCATGAGTCAGAGGCAACAGAAAAGTCCCAGAATGGAAGTGAGAGACAAATGACAGTGACATGAGCGCTGTTGAGGTGTGGCCCTGGGAAACTGCTTGCCCCAACACAGCAGAGCATGGCGGGGTTAATTGTAACAAGGGTGGCCAAGCTAAAACAAAAATATCTGATTCCCTACAGTTGTCCAATATAACCAAAAACTGGTATCTTTTTTTCCTACTATAGAAAATATTAATTATTGAATTAACACATCACAGAAAAGTTGAGTACCTTAGAAAAAAAAACAACCAAATATAAACTATGAATTTACATGTTTTAGAATTTTCTTCCAAAGCTGTAGGTCATTTCTTCCAAAGCTGTAGGTCATTTTATTTTGTGGCCATAATAGATAGCTTATTTTTTATAGAATTATTTACTTTACTAGTGTAAAGATTATCTTATTGGAAAATTGAAAAATCCAGAAATATATAGGAAACCACATGACAATCAGTTCTTGCACTTCCAAGCTCCCTGCCAGAAATAATGATTTGGTGAATAATTCTTCTAGACTGTTTACTGTCTATACACACAAGCATATGTATGTATAATATACATACAGTATATAAATGATACATTTTTGTGTAAGTGGGATTATGTATATACACATTGTTCTGTGACTTACTTTATTCAGTCAGCTAAGTTTTGGTTATATTTCCACGTTAGAATATATAGAAATCTGTTGAATTCAATGGTTTCAAAGTACAGAAGTACCTCAGTTCACGAACTTAATTTGTTCCATGATTCAGGGAAAGATGATCACGTTTGTGTTCATGCCACGAAGATGGACATGGGCATGTGTGTCAGAGGAAGGAGAGTTTGCAAACAGAAGCAAATTTTTGTCAAACATTTCTGTTCCCAAACCAAACTGCTACCAAACAGAAGCATTCATGAACCGAGGTATTATTGTATTACATTCTATGAATACTCATAAAACATTTAGGATCACTTTTTATGAATATTTCAGTAGCTTTTATTTATTTTGTCATTGCAGATATTGTCAATGAATGTCCCTGTATATGTGCCTTTCTATATATTATTATTAAGAACGTGGCTCTAGAGACTAGTCACTTGAGTTCAAGTCCCAAGTATGCGACTTCCTAATCAAAAACTCTGAAATCAAAATACTCCCAAATCAAAAAGTGGTTGAGCACCAACATGACTCCAAAGGTGGAAAACTTCACACCAGATCATGAGATGGGAATCTCTCAGTATTAAGGTACACTGAAAATATTGTATAAAATTGCCTATAGGTTACATGTGTGAAATATTATAAATATAAGTGACTTGGATCCCATTCCCAAGACAACTTACTATGTGATGCAACGACAGCAAAATCTAAAACATGTCTAGTCCCAAGGATCTCAAATAAGGGATCTTCAACCTGTAGATTTTTCTGTTCAATTTGTCAATTGTTGGAGAAGATTCTGTGACCTTTTTGTATTCTACTATCTTTACCCCCAGGTAAATCCTCTTTACCCATTTCATTGTTTTAATTTCAATCATATTATTATATATTTTGGTACACGGTGAGTGTAATGATTAATTTCATGTACCAACGTGGCTAAGACATGGTATCAAATATTATGCTGTCTCTGTAAATATATTTTTTCAGTGATATTAGCATTTAAATCAGCAGTTTTTGAGACATGATAAAATGTGAATGGGCTTCATCCAATAAGTTGACGGCCTTAAATAGAAAATGTCTGCCCTCTTGGAGCAAGAGAAGTCCCACCAGCAGACTGACCATCCTTGGTCTCCAAGTGCAGCTCTTCCATGGGTCTCTGGTTTGCTAATTTATCCTTCAGATTTTGGTCTCATCCAGCCTGGGTCGTAACAGTCAATTCCTTCAAATCTCTCTCTCTTTCTCTCTCTCCTCTCTCTTACACAAGGGAAGCTATACTGTCTAAAGTGAATGTTCCTTTTGACCATGTTTTTACACCTTCCTAGATAAATAGTTGACCCTAAACAATATGAAAATTTTTTTGTATGTATTAAAATGTATACAAATAATTTCAGAATATATTACTCTTGTGCAACTTGCCCTTTTTTGTTAAAATGGCATTTTGAGAAGCATCTGTGTTGATGTTTATAGCTCCAGTTTGCTCCTTTAACCTCACCTATATCAATCCATTGTGTAAAAAAAACAAGTTTGTTATGGGCACCCCATTAAGGTACACCTAGATTACTTCCGGTGTTGTACTATGAACAATGTAGCGGTCTTGGCCTGGTACACATTTCTGTGTGCACCCAGTACTTCCTACAGAATATGAAAGTATTGAATTCCTGGTTTTTAGGGTAAGATCATGTGTTCAGCAGTGTGATTTTGTCCAGTCAGATTGCATTTGGCAGCAAGCATAAGGGAACCTACTACAGTGACAGACATGCTTGTGATTCTCTTTGCATTTCATCCACGGTGACAGGATATTTTCGTTTGACTTATGCCTTACATACCACAACTTTGGCCATCATTTTGGAGTATAAATCAAGGAGAAAGACAAAGGGACAGAAAACATTTTCACTGAAACATCCCCAGCGTATTTCTCTGTATAACTCATCAACAAAAAAAGTCACGTAGAAACATTCTGCAAGACTGAGAGAAAGGAGATAAGAGTGTCATGATTCATCATGGGGAAATGAATGCTTTTTGTCCTGGACAAAAGGACTGATTCACCATGACAAGGAATGCTAGGGCTCATCAATATCTATTTTCTCCTCCCTTTTTGTTTGTTTTGAGGTTTCTTATATTTTTACTGACGTTATGTGACTGGTTTGTAGCCAATAAAATATGTCCAACTGACCTCCCTAGGTTTGGCACATTAATTATTCAATGCATGATCTTTCAAGCTCACCTACTACTCTATTTGACATTCATGATTTGTAGTGGAAATTGGACATGCTGTAGATACTATTGCATGCCTTCTACTCCTCTTACCAGTTTTATGTATATATGAAAATATATATAATTATCCTGTCCCTGATTCATTGCTGCATAAGACTGGGGAACACATGTGTATGTGTGTGTGTATTTGTGTTTGTGCATTTCAGAGTGATAATAAAGATAAGTTGTTTCTTTACCTCATAAGATTCCATGTTAAGAAAGCCAAATATTCGCGTATTAGAGAAAACTACACATTCTTTGGATATGTTGGTCTTGTAGCTGAATGAGCTGATTAGAGGGGACTTTGGTTATCAGTCTTCAGAGGAAATGAGTATGTTCTTCAGGATAACAGAATGCTCTTTTCTTTTGTTCTTTTTGAATAACAAAGCAAACATATTTTTTAATATTTTACAATTAAATATTATCATAATGCCCAGGACCATAATGCTCAAAAATTATGAAAAAATCATGTTTTAAGATTTTATAAAAAGAATTTTAAAGCTAAATGAAAGAGAAAAAATTCTAAGTAATCAACTTTTTTCAGTCTAAGGCTCTCCTAGTTGAGCTATCTTGCACACCAGTAATCAACTTTTTTAACCTAATAATGACTCTGAAGTTGTTTTTTAAAAACCAATTGGACAATTTCTGTATTTTTCAGGTGAATTTAATCCATTTTCATTTTTACAAGTTTGATGTCAAATCTTTAATTCAATCTAATTCAATCTTAATCTTTAATTCAAGGTATATTATGAATAAAAACATTCTTCAGAAAAAAAAATCTTACCACATATATATTCTCCTTAAAAGAAATAAGTATGCATGTTGTAAGAGGTAATACTTGTAAAACTAATTCACACATCTATAAGTATAATTAAATAGTGTAAAAATAAATGATTGATTTCAGAATGCTTAAAAATAAGAAATTAAAATATAGCATAATTAAAGATAGGAGTAGTATATCAAGCTTACAAAACTTGAGAGTACTCCAAATTCAGGAGAGTTCCGAAAAAAAAACATTGGTAGGAGATTTTGGTGGGTAAAGAAATGGAGTTAGCAACTACTCCAAAATTTTAAAAATCACAGGCATGGTTTCAGATGAACTATTTCTCTATGAAGGCACTGAATGTCACTAAGCCTGGGTAAGGTAACAACTGAACTGGCAACTCTAATGTAAACAAAGTACACAGTAACTCTAACACATAAAAGTTGATTTTCTTACACATAAACAGACCAAGACGGAAGATGGGACTGAGAAGGACTCTGCCCCCTGCAACTGTTCAGAGACCTGGGCTAAAGAAGATTTTTCCATGTTGCTCAAATCATTTCCAGTATCACCCTAAGGAACAAGTTAGGAAACAAGCATGCCTGAGCATACCGTGCCTTTCTCAGGGCGCATCACCTAGAGGCCCGAAATGTGGGATCTCTGGAAATTCCCTTTAGTGCCCAAGCTCACGTCATGAGGAATGAGACGTCTCATTACCCCATTGCCCACACGATGGTGCACTTAAAGTGCACATCACTGCTATGGGGTCTTGCCAAAAGTGCCTTATCTGAAGGTAGTAATGAAGACGCATCTCACACACACCCCAATGGGCATTCTTTAAAATACCTCACCAGCTTTCGTCAGTAGTACCAAGAGACTTGCTTGTGAAGGAAAGACTGAGGAACTCTCACAGACTGAAAGAGACATGGAAACTAAATGCAGTGTGTGGCCCTGGACTAGATTAGATGTGAACATAACAACTGATGATATGTGAAAGAGTTGCTAATTCGTTAATAGCATTTTTCTCACTATTAATTGTTTTGTGTGATGATTGATCGCAGAGAAAATGTTAACATTTCAACAAGTTGAGAGTTAGTAAAGAAGTTCTCCAATATTTTATAACTTTTTGAAATAAGAAGTGCTTTCCAGTAAAATGTTAACCAAATAAATGGATAAACACATAAAGTCCCATTATACGCCACATGGGCAAGAGCTGGAATGCTCCTATCAAAGATAAAAGCGCTGTGAAGCCCACTCGGTAAGTGTCACCACCTGTGACACTTATTAATTGTGATGCCAATCTGAGTAAGAAATGCCTAGGATTGGTTTAGCACCCCTCTGGGTGTGTCTGGATGGTGGACTGCCTGAAGAGGGCAGAATCACCTTGGGTGTGGGTGGCACCAACCAATAGGCTGGTTGCCTGGATGGAATAAAAAGGGAAAGAAGGCAGGAAGTCTCTTTTGTTCCTTCTTTGGAGGAGTGCCAGTCTTCACATTGCCTTTGGGTGTTCATCAGCAGCCTTCCAGTACAGATCCTCTCTCCCCAAAATAGAGTGGCAGAGGCCTCTTCAGGGAGCGTTGGGTCTTCAGCTCTCCAGTGCACTGACTGCCCTTTTGCAGGCAACCACCATAAGCCTACCTTATAAGTCCTTTATATATCATATATTTTTACATTCAATGTGTTCCTCTAGTGAACTCTAGCTGATACATTGCCCTTCCTCTTCTTTATTCAAGACCTGCAGTATCATTAAATTAGCCAAATGTGTGTACATTTATTCATAATTCAGGCGCCCTCTACCCCTGTAGGAGTGTAGCTAATACAAGTCTGAATGTTAATGTTTAACTTCCCTTCTGGCTGTGTTTGACATCTGAATCCAAAATCTTATTTCCTAACTCTCTCAGTTATGCCTCCAGAATTCCCCTCTGGCTCATTAGGGTCTGAAGAGAGAGAGAAGTCAGTCTGGCTCCAAGCACTGACTATGTCCCTGTGGATTCATAGCCTCAGTGAGTCATACCTGAAGGGTGGAGGTTGGGCTCATTAGTGCTAACGTGTTGTGTTCTTTTTTTTTCCTCCAGTGAAATCTTAACTGCTTTTACCCAGGTTTACATTCAGTAGACAAAAATTTCAACTGAACTCGCCAGTTCCTTTGAGTGAAAGCATATGAAGTAATTAGGGTTCAGAGTAGAGTGGGCTAGTGTATTGAGCTAAGAAGATATGGGAACACATTGTTTTGTCCAGAAATGACATAAGAAGCTCAATTTTGAGACATTAGTGAAGACTTTCAAGTGAGAAGAGCGGTCTACAGGGAAAGAGTTGGTAGCCGTTCTCATGCATGAAGAGAAAGGAAGATCGTAAGTGTGTGCTCTGGTGGGGTGCTTCGTCTAAGACACTAAATTAGTTAAGGTAGGCTAACTGCCTGCAGCTGTAGTAAGTTGATGTCAATGTCTGTTAATGAAAATTTACTTATGTTTCGCTACCTAGATTCACTCTGCTGGTTGTATCCAAACTCCAAAGAATGCTGGGTAACATTTAGAGGTTTTTCCAAAAACAAAAGAGAAGGATATAATAAATAGTGGTTAGCATATGTTTTAAAAAAACTTACCTGTACATACATTTTTGTGAACAATTAAAGGTTTAGCATTTCTGCATAGGTTTAAGGGAAGTTTTACAAGTATGTATGTCAGACGTGCACAGTGGATCACAGACATTGGAGGTCAGGAGCCCTCTCTTCACTCTTTCTTTTCCTAAGGTGTAAACTTTATCTTGTGACAGGTAGCAAGGAGGGCAAATGCCCATGGAACAACTGTGTGTGTCCCTTAGGATAGTTATTGTCTTACAAGGGAAGAGCAGGTCACCAGAGGATCCACTGAAACTTGGTTCCTCTTACTGTCTTTTTCAAATACACCCTGCTAACTTTTCTCAAAATATGTGCGAGAGGCACCATTAGCACCATCATTTAGCATGAAGGATTCACCGCCATAAATTCCACCAGATTCCTTTTGACTAGTGATTATACCTTTTGATTTCTTTCCATTGATACGAAGAGAGATCGACAAAGAATACTCATAAGGGAATTTCTAAGAAAATTGAAACCCTTCACAATTTCAGAAAGAAATTGAAAACAGGAAGAGGAGGCAAATAACGCTCACACCAAAGTAGTATCTTTGTACTGTAGGCTAAACATAAATAGCCACTGCCTCTTCCAACTCCCACTCTGCAGTGTAAAACTTGCTGGATCCAGAACAAGAGAAATCAGGTCTAGTTCCTGCCCAGCCACTTAACACTATGAATCGTGGAAAAATAATTTCTCTGTTGTATATATTAATTCATTTGTAAGACGGAGATAATAAGAAGTGCTTTGTCCCAGAAAGATAGACTGAGGTAGAAACAAGGGGCAATACTCATCTGCCAAGTTTATAAATTGCTACACTAATGACCTTAGGATGCCAGCGACAAGGATCCAGCCAGTGTGTTTTCTTGTTTCTGGCATTATCTCATGTTCTTGGCCATGGCTGCTGACCGGCTGGGCACCATGCCAGAGATACCTTTTGTGTTTTTATTCTGTTCCTGCTTTCCTGCTAGACTTTTTTGTACTTTTGATGTTTTTATGCAAAATTTTGTTCTTTCATAAATGAAATTTCAATTGATGGTAACTTGTATTTTTATATAACTGGAACCTTGTCCTTTATACATACATTTTATTAAATTTAAATATCAATTCATTTCAAAACTTTAAAGGACAAATAGGACTCAAAGCATGGTGCAAATATCCAAAAAATATTGAAAAAAATTTAAAAGGAAGTACATTGCTCATCTTAATTATGAAAAAGAACTTTTTTGCTCCTTTTTCTCTTTACGAAATTTGGCTAATACAAAGGTGGAACCTTATAATAAAGGAGGCAACTAAATTTCATCATGAGCTATGACTATAGAAAATCATGTGCATAAATCTAATTTATTGTAATACAATGAAACAATGCTTGAAAAAACATTGTTCCCCTTGCACACCAGTGTTCCTCTATTTCCAGCTCACTGCTGCAGTTACTGGTTTACTCAAACTTTCCCTAGGAAGCAGCTACCATCTGTCTGATTAGCCCGTTTCCTTGGTATCCTGCCGGTGGTAGCTATTTAAGTTTCTCCTCTATTTCAAGAAACACACTCATTGGGGAAGGTGGTGACATCTGTTATAACTTGGAAAGAAGACTGCATATTCACAAGACACAATAGCACCTTGATATTTTATTAACTATGGGCAGGAAAACCTATTTTCAATTACTGTACTCTTAAGGGCTAATAAAAGAGGACATAATTTTTAAACTTCCTCCCTTCAATCCTGAAACTCCATGAATCTAATGAGGGCTGACATTTTCATGATGTGCAGAAGTATAAGCCTTTTCAGAAAAAATGCCATCTGTTAGAGATAGTTCATTGAATACTAGCAGAGAGTAACAAATGGTAAACAGGTAGTAACCGTTCTAATGACTGTATCTCCTAAAGCTTTAAAAAAGACCCCTAATAGAGGCTAAGGATTCAGTTCAGTGGCTTAAGCGCCTTGCCTGGCAAGTGTGAGGTTGTGAGTTTGATCCTCAGTACCAAAAAAAAAAATTTTTTTTTAAAAAAGACTGCCAATGAACAGCATAGATATTTTCCCCTTAACTTCTCTAAAATGCATACTCACCATGGAAGGGAATTTTTATTTGTGTTTTCTTTGTTTGTTTTTCACTCTGTCCTAAGTAACAAGGTACATTGTTACTATTGTAGGCAGAGTTCTGAGACTCCAAATCCCTGCTGTGCGCAGGCCTTCTCTCTTATTGAAATACTAATCTAGGTTTTGTTGGGGTGAGACTTCATAGATGCAATTAGTGACCCAATGATTGATTTTTTTAAGATCATCCTGGTAGGTTTGGCTTTATCACAGGAGTCTTTAAACCAGAATTTTCTCTGCTAATCCCTGAAGAAGAAATCAGAGAAAATGTATACTAATTGGTTTAAAAGAAAGCCACCCCTTTACTGCTATACAGTGTGCATAAGGCCGGACAAGCAAGCACGGTGGCCGGAGCCTGAAATCAACCCCTAGCTAGTAGCCAGCACGACATCAGTGACCTCAGTCCTACAACCCCGGAACTGAATTCTGAATTCTGCCAACAACTTGAACAAGCTTCACAGGCGAGGCTGAGGCCCAGGTGAAAA